>QVNZ01012882.1:0-84478 GCA_014825645.1 Pseudomyrmex dendroicus | reverse complement strand
CTAAATGACTTTCGTACGTGAGATTACGCGGGAATGACAAAACGGAATTCTGACGATCGCGATTACGCGAAATAGAACGGGACGCAAGCGAGGGAAGCTCGACTCAGGATTTCGACGAAACTTTTCCGTATCGATCGCACATGTCCTTGCGAATAACCTTCTGTGAATCTTCAACTCTCGACAAATTCGATTGTAAATTTTCCACCTCGAACTTGATATACATATGCAATATATGCACTCGGCACGAGTGACCGAAACGCACGTGTGCACCGGAACTCGCGGTTTATCCGCGCAGGAATTTATAATGCACACACACACACACATTACCGCTTATCCAAAGTGAATTGAACCAAAACATCTCTCACGTCATCTTTTTGTTATTTATTATTTCCGCTTTCTTCATCAAGGATAAAAGAAAAAAGAGGGGAAGTTTCAAGTCGGATCAAAATTTTGACGTTCGGAGTTGAACGTCTGAAGCTAAAAAAATGCCATATTTCGACACACATTACTTAATTACAGTCATCACCATAGCCATCACTCCTCTTTTTTTCATGATTACGGCCCCAAGAGAGAGTGTAATGTCGTTTTCTTAATAGCACTCTTGTAATACCGTAAGATGGAGTTAGATTGCACCAGCGGGAATAATTCTGTCCTACGATGAATGAAGATCGTAGGACGATGTAATTGTATTATTCTTGGTTTCGGTATTTATACGTTTCATTCTTTTATTTCCTTTGTTATTTATTATTATACTCAAGCGTCTTATTGAGAAATTAAATTGTGTATTTACTTGTGTCGGAAAACGAGAGAAAAGAATTATTCTCCTTTATGTTGTTGAACTCATTGAAAATTACATTTGGTTTCCGCGGTACGATTCCTGTTTAATGAAAAGAGCGAGCACTCGTGTAGATCACCGACGCTCAACCGGCGCGGCGGGGCGCCCCGTCGAAAATTCGCCCCGGCTAAAAACGCGAGGGCGATTTTAGCCAGCGTCGCTCCTCCTGCTCTTCGAGCGGGGTTCGGATTTGGGTTTTGCCGCAGGGGTAGGTGCGCAGAGTGAACGCGGATCGATCCCCCTCGGCGCGAGTGCGAATGGGGGGTTGTGCGACCGAGTCGCCCTCTCCGTTGCTCGGTATCCCCGCTCGGTTTGTTCACCCCCAAAAACGGGAACGTTCGAAGGGTGCTACGTCGCTTGTGGAACCACCGAAAATCGAACGATCGACAAAAACCAGTGAGCGTCGATATCGCGCGATGCACTTGAATTTCTTCTATTTTTTTTTTTTTTTGGTTTTTGTTTTTTTAAGGCGGGACAGAAAATATTCTCGAGCTAGAAGTGAGAAATCGGCGAGGATGTTTCTTCATCGGAAAAAAAAACAACGCGCCAACGTCGGCGCGATACATCGCGAGTCCTCATTATCGGACGCGTTTTATCAGACTTCGTACCGCCGCTATAACTCGAATGTAGGTTAGCGGCGGCGGATCCAAGAGAAGGGATGCCGAGTTTTCTTCGAAAAATCAATAGACATTTCTGCCCCTGGGTTTCACCTTGTCGCGCTAATAACGCTCGCCGTTAACTCGCTTCCGAAGATTCATATCGCGGGCGTTTGTATCGACGAGCCTAATGAGCCTCTAACCTTGCGGTGAAAGTCCTCATATAGGATTCATTATTTTTCACAAATTTAATAATCATAAAACCGAGTCTTCCCTTTACTATTATATGATTGTTTTTATACCAGAACGAAAAAAAAATTGCACACAAGCGAAAAAATAATATGAAATTGAATAAAAGTAAATTTTGTAATTGTTTTACATCTCGAAATTTATAATTAACTAAAAAAGTAAATAAGAAAAATATATCATGGAGAAAAAATCAACTCCTAAATTAACCGAAAAATACGCAAATACATCTCTCATCGAGGAAGCACTCCGTAAACACTCCGTATTGTAGTCGAGGGTTAACCGCAAAGTGCAGTTATTCGATTCGCGATAGATTTTCACTGTAACCGCCATAACGTAACAATAGAGTGTCGCGTTTCCGAATAAATCTGCACAGTCTTTGCAAACACATGGGCAAATACGTGATAATTCGCGTGGCTACCGTCTCGTCGATCATCGGTCGATTGTCGGTCGCGAATCGAAGTTGGGACGAGGTCGAGCGTGAAGAGATCCCGTTTACCTTCGCAAGTACGTTTCCACCTGGCCCGTACATACCTGAGGGACCCGTACAGTCACGCTCGCTCGGTTTCAAACGAGCGCCGCTGTACCACCGACTATCTTAATATTCGCGTGACTTGTTCGCAGGTAAAATGTCGCGACTACAACCAAACATGTTAATGTCACGCGTCCAGTCGCGATATTTCTTTGCGATCAAGTCCAGTTTCACCAATGAAAAATAAACGAATAAACCCCGAATATTAACGTGCGATTAACTTATCTACTATTTTTTAGAAACTTGTAACATTTAAGCTTCAGACTCGCAATTATAAAAGTTTTTGCATAATAAAGTTTTAGTGCGACTTGACATTTTGAACTTTTCTTTCAACATGTCTATATTTTTCTATCATGCTATGTACTGGGAACTCACAATGTTGATTGATTATTACATTCATCGTTAAATATAAAAAATGAGATTATTAGTTTTAACCAATTTTTTACTTTAAAGATTAGCAAACTATTTTGTCGAAGTAAATAAGAAACAAAATAATTTGCGGCAGAGAGAAGCGCCTGGAAAACACTACATACTTTCTTTTTTCGATTTTCTTTCACGTCTTCTTTTCTCAATTGATTTTATCGTCCACGTCAGGATTGCTATTACCGTCTCAGGCGCTGTTATTATTTGTACTTGGCTCCTAGATCTTTTACAAACTATTGTGCGGGGGGCTGTTTTTAGTGAAGTTTTTCTCCTTCGGGATATATCCTAACCCGAATGATTCATCTCTCGCTCTCGTTCTTTCTCTTTAACGGGTTTTAAAATTTATATTTAAAACTTTTCAAACAAAAAATATAAAAAAATTCGATTCTCTTTTAGAACCTCGTTCTGCAAAAAACTCTCTTTAATCGTTTATAATGTGAGAACTATTGGTTTATAAAAGTTTCTCGTTAAAGAAATCGAAGAGTAATAATACGTACTTTAATTTTTTTTCCCTCCCCCTATTTCTCGAAAATATAAAACGGAATTGTGCGAAATATCTAATTTAATATATAATAATAGAAACGCGCGCTCTGTGTGTGCTTTGTTATATAATATTGCCACACTTCTACTAGTTTACACTATACTACACAGCACACAATCCTGCTTAAGTGTCGCTGAAAGGACCTCCTCCTGCAACCCCTACTCCCCGTTTACCGCGATGCTGCGCGAGAGATGTAAACGGAGGTCTCTATTTCCGGCCGATATTTAAATCCGACGGGGACCGAATCCGCTCGACCTTAACCGAAGCGTTCGGTCCGGCTGTCACATTCGTGGGGTTGCCTAGGGTTGCCGAATGCCCGTCGTCGTTTCTCGTGGCGACGACGGCGGTGGCGTAACGCGTTAATGAAAATGGCAACGCGCCGGCGACGCCATGCGGCGAAAGCCTCGACGAAAAGTACGTATACGCTCGCAAATTGCACAGCTTTATCAATCTGAAATAACAGCGGCACGGGGAAACAATATGAGCGCCAATACGAGACTCACCAGCGTTCGGCCGATCAGCGGGAGGATCACGTTGCGATGCGGTTGACACGTATGTACGTTGAAACCTGTAAACATTACGAGAAATGTCGCTCATTAGTAGAGCTACAGCACGTGCGTTTTGTTGTAGGTATAAATAGGGACGGATTCCAAGATTATATATCGCGGTCGAAAGATTTTATAGAGTACCATTGATAAAGCGCAACGTAAGTATTATTTTTCTTTCAAGTTAATGTTTGTTATTGTTAGATTTTATTGTGTTGTGTGTGGACGAGGTAATAGAGGAAATACATGTATGCTTGTGTTACACGTTTGTTTCATAGCAATAGTATGTGTTTCCACTGATTCAATGTGTAGATGTCTTTGTAATATCAAATGTAACATGTGTGAAAAGGATTTGGTATTATAGATGCAAAAAGTATTTTATTTTATTTTTACATAAAATAAGTAAGAAATGTATGTATGTAATGTGTGATATATTTGTGTGTGTATATGTAGTTGTTTTTTTCTCATGCATATATTTGTATAAATATATAACTTCTTTGATAAACTGTCAAATCAAGTAAATGCTTCTGTGTTGGTAGAACTCTCTTAAGTCATTTTTGACATGTTAAAAGTATCTTTTACCTTTTGATTGCTTTTTGGTTTTTCTTATATGTGCATATAGAAAAATATAAAAACTTTCATTAATGTTATCCTTACAGATGTTTTTCAATGTGCAAGCAGAGGATAATGAAAGCATTAGTTGCAAAGCAAATGCTAATAACACACACAGCAAGTTAAAATACACAGGAAACTTCCAAGAGAATCATATAAGAAGCAAAAAATGGCTTTGAAAAAAATGTGATATATTTTTATTATTGTTTCATAACTGCTGGCTATATTAATAAAATTATATTACGAAAAAGACATATTTGAAGATGGTTCTGTTATATACATATTCATGCAAATAATTTAATCTTTTTTTTTAAGTTGTAAAAGAGAAAGACTATCATAAGTTCTTCTGAATTCATTTAATTCTAAAGAGCTCATTTTATCTAGCTAAAAATAAAAGATTTTTCTTATATAAAAATTATTTTGCCTGAAATAGTATTTATGTGATTGTATGATAAAGCAGAATAAAATAGGTGTAAAACTCCGGAGCATTGAGTTTTGTTTCATTATTTTCCTACGGAAGCGCGATATTCCCCTCTCTCCCTCAATTTGCTTGGTAGATATTACTTATATGATTGTGGCGTCCCACTTTGTAATCTATTGCGCGCATCATAATAAATAAATAGTAGCATGCAACGTATATATATTGGTGTAAAGCTTCAGCTGCTTTTTTTTGCAATCAAGTTCTAAATCTATGCTTACCGATATATCAACACCAGAATCAATATTAAAACCGACAAAAAACTATCTAGAACAATTTAAACTATCTAGAACAATTTAAACTTGTACATAATATACTATATATATAATATAAAATTATATATAAAATTAATGTAAAATAAATTTTGTGAAATTTATATCAAAAATCTCTTCTGGACCTTTAATAGCTATTTTGACTTATGACATTTTGGTTAAAATAAAATATAACACACGAACTATTTAAATAATAATACACGTTTTACGCGTTTCTTTATTTACTTAATAATGTACAGCATGTAACAAAAACCCAATTTAATTTCACTATATAATACTGCAAGAAAAAGAAAATTTATATGATTATTTACTTCTGACGTCATAATCCAATATGGCTGCAGTAAGAGACTAGAAAGAAGAGTCATTGTACATATATATAGTATATAATATATATACATATATGTGTGTATATACGTGTTTGTAATTTCATTTGTAAAATAAAATTTTATCCCCGTTTCGACGTTTTCTTTTATGCTGCATTATATTATTAGTTATAAACTCTAACGACGGTAAACCCAATTTCTCAAGTGACAAGAATTTTCTGCAGCGTGACAATTCCGAGTTAAACTCGAGTTCAGCTTTGTTCTTCGGGGTCTTGTAAATCGACTAAACTGATTGATATCTATCTATATATAATATTCGCTTCTAATCTCTAGGACGAGTGCTATTTTAGCACACGGTCCTCCTGTTTTGCGAGAGGATTGTGAATAATTATCCAGCCCTTGTTACGATTAATATTGCAGCTTTTTATTATTACGGCGCTGCAGTTGCGCGGACATAACAGCAGTCAACGTCGAACAAAGTCGGAAATTTATCGCGGACAGCTCTCTCAGTTAATATACATAACACCGGCTAATATTCGTCGCGCGTTTGTATTTTTGTATAAATTTTATATCCGACAGCAGCCGAACGCGGCCGAAAATATCCGAGATTTTTAGTCTGTTGCATCCATCGCACGTCGAACACGCTCTTCCCTCCTTGTCCTCTCTCTTTGGCTATACACTCTACCTCGTCTCTTCGCTTGCTCGATTCCTCTCTATATCTCCGTTCCTCTCCCTATCACCCCGTCCTCCCTTCGTACCCTCCGAACCTCTTGCCCCAGCTTCGAGCAACATCGGACGAGTTCGCACAATGTCGGCTCTGACTTTTGTTGCGCGCTTTGTAGAACGTATAAACGGATGAAGCTTTTTCCGGGGCCGGCAACGTGCGTTACCTTGGACAGGATGCGAACGGGGAGTAAAGTCAGAGTCTCCGAACAGAGAGTGCTCTTGAGCGCTTTTGAGTTTTTGCTCATTAATGATCCAGACAAAAGCAGGAAATATCGATCTCGTCAAAATAAATTACGTAATTTTACTTCAGCAAATTAATTCAAAAATAATAACGGAACTAGCGGCAGTTTTCGAAGAGAAAGTATTGTTAATTCGAGAAAGAAAGCATATAACTCTCCAGGATTCGGTGATACGTCATTCACCCTCGGTTGAGAGCCGGGTATAACTATCACCGTGGTTGCAACACGGGTTATACGCGTAGACTCCGGCGCTCTCTCGGTCCCCGATGTTAGCGCGATCGATACGACACGACCATCCCCCGTCGTCAGCCCGGCCGATTTTTTTCCGTTCGACCCTCGCGCCTGCGCGCGCCTCGGAGAGCAGCAGCATAGGTAGGTAGGAGGGTACGTCGCCACCCGGCAAAGCGGGACCGAGCGAACGAACGAGCGAGCGAGCAAGCAAGCGCGGCAATAACGAGAGAGACAAGGGCGAGAAGCAAAGCGGGGCGAGAAACACGGATGAAAGAGAGAGAGAGAGAGAGAGAGAGAGAGAGAGAGAGAGAAAGAGAAACGAGGCGAGGCAAGATGAGGGAAATAGAGGAGGGAAGAGAGTGCGCCTTTATTATAGCCGCGCGCTTCTGCCATATCCCCGGCGCTCGAGCCAGAAACTCGGCGCTGCCAGGGATCGCCAATACCAATTTTGGAACGCGCCAACGTCGACCGAAATTCACAAACGAGATCTCGGAATTAGCAGGGAAAATGTGGGACCGCGCGGCTCGATCGATCTCTCGAAAAATATCAGGAGGGCAGCAGAAGCGAGATTAAATGTATTTATGTACATTACGTCGTGCGGGGCGCAACGCGAGAAGCGGGGGAGGGAATAGGGTGCCCGTGGATGGCGGGAACGGGGTGACGCATTACGCGCGGACGACGCGAAACGAGCGGGCGGGTAATTTAACGAGAGGCGCTGCATTATTTTCGAATGGGACGTAAGGACGTTCTCTCCGCGTGGAGATATCGCGTTCTCTCCGCTTGCATCTTGCGCGCTTTTGCAAGCACGAGGTCTCGAGTCTGGAAAATAAATCTAACGAATACCACTCTCTCTTTTCCTCCTTCTCCGTCCTAGACTTTTGACGTTTCCCGGCAAATTATTCGGTGCTCCGTCCCTTAGGGAGATTGTCCTCGCGGATTTAGCGCCTTTGACGAGAGATCCTTTAACGAATTTCAGATCAAGTTTTGATAGTAATTTTACGATATATTTTCAATTTTTTTTCATTACGTCACGTAGTATATATAAACTATCTAGTGTGATTCAAATGTCAAAAAAAAAAAAAAAAAAAAAAAAAAAAAAATGATAAGGAGCAAAATGCGTAGATAAATATTCCATAACCGTACGTCTATTTATGTACTTGTTTTGCTTCATCGATATTTTCGAGGCAGTTCGTGATTGCATCGGTAAAGAGGAAAATTCGGTTAGTGTGAGTCCTAAAACGCGCGCGTTGCATTCGACATTAATTCGAAATAAGCCAAAGCCTTGATTACAACGAATGTTTTCTCTCGCGGATGGAAGTTCCCTCTTACACAATATCAATGAATATTACATCTGGCGGCGTAGATTTTTTTTTTTTTTTTTTGATCGCGAAAAAGCGATGCGTCCGTTCGGGGTTTGCACGTTATTATTTGCTGACGACGATTGCAGCGCGCCAGCGAATTGCTGGAATTTATCACACCGAATTTGATCTCTCGTTTCTCGTTGTTAAAAGTATTTTAGATAAATATATACAGACATTTTCGTTTCAATTGCTTAAAACCATTTTAACGTGAAAAGAAATTGGATGATGAATCAAGTCGAACTCGAAGACCAATGTCTTAGAGAAAGCACGGTAATCAGCCATGAACGTAATTTGTTGTTTTTTTCGATAATAAAACTCAGGGAATTTAATAGGTCTAATGAAAGTAAATTTCATTGCGCGAATTTTTAATTAGAACCCTCATTGTGATTCGTCATCGTTCACCGATCGTAAAATATCTCGCATATACTTAAATAAACGATTATGTGACCATCAGCGTAACGAGAAGAAACATTGATGACAAGAAATTAAGTGCAAGTCCGTGGTGGACCGGTTCTCGGGATTTCTATCGAGAAGAACGTCGCCAAAAACGAAAAGTTTGGAAAACTGGAAACGATTAGGGAATAGTTGAGCAAGCTGCGAAGAACTTTTGAGATTTTCTATTCGGCGCGTGACAGGCCAAAATTTCACATAAAACAAATCGATTGCTCGAGCAAACCTATATTTTTGGCACGTGATTATGAAACAAGAATATGTAATAAAATCTACAAAATGTCCAAGAAATCTTGCAATAAAATGTTCACACAAGAAATTCTTTCTCTCTGCGCGTTCATTTCTAATTACAGATAGAACTTTTTATTCCACAAAGTATTAGTTAAGAGTAAGGATAAAGGAGAACGCGCGTATTCCACGTAAGAATCATACTTTCTATGAAATCTTCCTTCTTTCGTTACATGATGCAACTAGAAAACTTCGATAAATAACACAGAATAAGTAATTGGACCTCGCAAATTGTCACAAATTAACGCTAACGAAGAAACTCAAGCTTCCTTATACTTCGATCTCTGTATATATTCACAATTACTGCGAATCAAATCAACTCGAAATTATAAAAAAACGAGATAAAGTCTGTCGCGACATTTTCTCTTAATTATTTTAAACTTGCATTTCGGTATATTTATATGTGTGTGTAATAAATTTTAATCCAGTTTTGAAAATTTGCTAACAAATTGTGTATCAAAATATTATTACACTAAATATTTTTTATCCAATCTGAAAAATGGATAATTAAACTCGCGTTTTTTTCAATTAATAAACTTAAAATATTTACATTAAACATTGACATAAATATTTAATTATCTCAGGAATAAAATTATTAGTTTTTTTTAATTATATGTAAATAAATATCCCTAATTTTTCAAATAATAATTAACATGATCATTTTCGAATAACTTTTTTAGAATACGCGCGGCATATAATTTTCAAAACGCGTAACTCGAAAAAAAAATCTCGCATCTTTTTATTCAAGACCGTGCACGAGCTGCAAATGTAGAAAAATTGCGGAATGATAGCGACCGATTCGTTTCCATTTTTGCTCGTCGGTATTATCGATCAGTGATTCGACTTGCGCTATGTACGCAGAAGATATTAGAATGCCTCGTCAAGATTTTAACACACAGCGATCGATCAAGTCGGAGTTCATCAGCGGCACCGCTATATCCGTGTAAATGTATGCACGTATATACGCGTGAATGTATGTACACAATTACGGAAAGTCGAATTCGTCATTCCGCGGTCGAAATTCGGCCCGATCCGTTCTCCGGGCGTATATATTAAGCATGCTACAAAATAATACATGACCATGGTGATGTCCATGCAGCTGCAACTGGCCGCGCAAGCTGGACGCATAGCGGTGAGTCCGGAGCTCCTTGTCTCGCCCATCCTCTCTTCTTTCTTCCTCACTCCTCTCCTCTCTCTTTCTCTCTCACTTTCTCTCTGTCTCCCTTTCTCTCTTTCTCCTCCTCTCTCTTTCCCTTCTATCCTTCAAATGCGCTATCTCGCTCGTTCTCCTTCTCTTTCGCTCACCCTTCCGTTTCTCCTCTCGCTGTTTCTCTTTCATACCAACTCGCAGCGTGCGCGCGCGCGCGCGTGCTTCCCTCCGTTTCTCCGCTTCTGAGTTATATTTAGGTGAACTCTGGTATTATCCGACGGGCTGACGGACATACGAACGGATGGACGTACGGACGGATGTACGAACGGACCCGTCGTACCAACTGGAACCAGAGGGCTTTTACTATCCTGTCCGTTACGTCTGACGGCTCGTACGACACGGTAGCTCGCGGGTCCAGTTCGATGGATCGATATACGTCGACATCCGGCCGGCAAGACCGGCATCGGTGGCCGCCGCCGGCCGGACAATTCGCGCAAATCCTATTTCATTGTTGGATCATCGATGATCGGTGGTCCAAAATCGGTTGTTCTCCAGCGAACCTCCGAACAGATTCGTTCTAAAGGTCGTTGATAATCGTTGGAAAAATAACGACAAGAAAGCGCAATAGAGTCGGGTGTTACCGAGAAGAAGGTTTACCGCGTCGATTTAATGAAATTCCGCTGCTGAAAACGTCGGATGCTTTTTTAAACCTTCGGTTTGTTAGTATTTACTGTTTTTTCGATTGAATAAAAAATCTCTATTTTTATTTGTACATATTTATCATATTATAATCGCAAAAAACGCGCACCGTAAAACTGTCATTTTAATAAATTATATCCACTGTTATAAATAAAAAATATTATGTTGTAAAATATAAATAATAAGATACATAAGTTATAATAAAACGTGACGCAAAAAAGAAAACAGTGAATATCGTAGACGATAACATCAAAACCCACATTAAATTACTCCATAAATCTGCGCCGAAGAGAAACGTAGGACAGCTAAACGCGCACACGTTCAGCCAGGACGCAATTAGTAATACAGGTATAGGTAAAGAGAGGCACAGAGGACGGAGGAGGTGGGGAAGCGACAGAGATGAAAAACAGAGACCGGTGAAACAGATTGTACAAATTGAAGGATGTTTCGCACGATTCGGCGGCAAAGCAGCGCGTGTGTCGCGCGCGCGTTCCGGGATTCCACGTTGCGGTATATATTTCGCAATTTTTACTTTATTTATCGTTAACGCGCCCATGAAACAACGCGTCGCGTAGTCGTGCACGTGCGTGTGTGCGTGAGATCGCGTGATGTATCTTTATTTCTATTTTATATATACATTATCACAGAGGGAGCAGAGAGAAAGAGACAAAGAGGAAGAGGCGGCTCGCGCACGAATACTCTCGTCATAGCGTATAATTGTATTATTTGTTGGTCCGCGCTGTATAACGTTCAAGCCGGCGGTAGGGCTTCGAGCTCGGTGTCGATGGATCGATACGTCCATCTGCTCTCTCGCCGCGCAATTCCGAGCGAGTCGAATGTTTTCCGTCGTTCTCGCGTCGACCTCGCGATTCGATCGCCTTCTGCGATAAACGCTTCGTCGCCGATATCATACGTTAGTGTCCGATTTTTCCGAAAGTTAATCGATCTGTCTTACTTGAGATAGATACGGAATACGAGAGGGATGAAACTAGAAATTGAAAAAGACACTGCGTTGCGCGCGCACACTGTTGACTCTGTTCATAAAATATGAAAAAACTTTGTACGTGAACCTTATATAAACATGTGTGTATATTTTGTATAACTATTTTGCTTAAGAAAACAAGTTTGTTAATCTTTTAACTTATATCTTGTGTGAAACGCGGAGAAATTTTTTTACACGCCATTTCTTTAATAAGACTTAAATCGAAGTATGTTCCTCGTGGGCTGATAAAAAATTATTAGATTCGTTCCGCGGATATCGACTATTTTTTCTGTTGTATTTAAACTATTTATATAAAATAGAGAAATGTCGTTTTTAATGTCAAATGTAAGTTTTGGTTTTTGCACATGTAATTACTATTATTTGCGAAACAACTACTAATTGAAGAGTTTTTAACAATATTTCTAACAACACAGAACAATTGTTATTTTGCGTGAGTAGAATTGCTCACTGTTGGCATATTATTGATACGAAACGTAACGGCATTCGCGTCGCCAGTAAGTATATCATCCTCTTGTGTTTTCAACGTCTCACCTTCAGAAGCTCCGAAGTAACGTCGACGAAAATTCATTTGTCTTCCTCTTCACCCGCTTTCAAAACTTTACTTGTCTTTCTCGCAGACGCGATTGCAACTTTTTACATGAAAAATAATAAATGATCGGTATAAATATTTTATCGAGTGTCTTCGGGAGATATCTGGTTAGCAGATGAAGCGAAAAATGAAACAGCTTCTTCGCGTAAATAAAAAAACAATAGAAAAAAAAACACTATTAATGTAACACAAAATCAAAAAAACGTTTCAATAGTTTTTATTTCTCCATATATTTTTTTGGCCAGAAAATCTGACGCGTTTCTCGCGCATATATATATATATATATATATATGTATAAAGGCTCAAAGTTTGGAAGCCGTATTCAGCCGAAATTTTCACCCAAATTTCATGAAAATAATATTCGAAAATGCTATCAAAGGAATCTCAAAATAAAAAAATAAAAAAAATAATAATAATACCTTTCACTAATTAAGGATATTGATGTAGCACGGATGAAGACAAATACAAGCGAAAATCTCACGGTGTCAGCTGCTTTCAAAAATGCATAACCGTTTAATTGAAACACACAAATTCCTCTCTCTGAGGTACAAAGGGACTAATTCCACCGGCAATGTACAGCCGTTGCGCGTATGTATTTGCCGTAATGCATACATTAATATCCTAATAACACTTTCCCAATATCGCGAATTTCAATAAATCCCGATTCGATTTTTTCGCGCGCGCGCGTATTCGACGGAATGTCTGCTATATATTTCGTACTAAGCAGATTAAAACTCTGCTTAAAAGATCATATATAATGCGCAATTCTCTTTGCTAAAAAATATAATTTATTTACTTGAAGTTCTTATCTCATACTTAAAGTATATATTGATATAAAATATATCGAATCGCGCTACATACACATATATTTATTGTAGGTTTGTTTGCGATGCAATTTTATTATTACTTCGCATTTTAATAATAAATAATGCGTTAAATAATGTTAAATTAAAATTAAAAAACTGATGCACATGATTAAAAGACCTGAAAATTTCTAATTTTTACGCTAATGTTTACGCGATTATTACTTGTTAAATATTTCAATTTTCTTTTGGTGTACATAATAGAACGCGCGCGACGATACCCGTAGAGAAATGTCGTTGCATGTCTGCGATGCATCGTACTTACATACGTAGAATAAGAGCACCTAAGAAGGGAAGCAGGCGCGAGAGAAAGAAATTATGCGCGCGTTTCCCTCGTAGATAGGTAGGCCGCGAATCGTCACCGTGAGAACGTAGACGGTATATTGTCTATCCGCAAGTATAAACCTCAAACCCCAACGCGCGCAGTAGTTACTTACAGAGTAAGTTGCTAATAGTAATCTCAAGTAGTTAGTTACTAATTCTATAATCGGTCTTAAGTAAGTTCTTAAGTATCCATATGCAAGTACGCACAGATATTGCTCACATTGTAACAGGTGGAAATCGGACCGTGGAAACTGAATGCGAATTTATTCTCTAACAAAAAAAAAAACATTAGAAACTCGTGAATTTTATTAAAGCTGTAGATTGATTCGCGCGCGCAATTTCTTTTAATTGTTTTGCACTTTGTTTCTTTTTTTCTAAATATATAAAATCTTTATCACACTGACAGGAGATTATTGTATTAACGAATAAATATTTTCATGTTAGAATAACAGCTGTTCTATGTATCGTATTAAAGCAATTTTTCTCCAAATCTAAAAGATTAAATGACATCGCAAACGACTTACGATTGCTTTCCTCGCGCGCGCTTCGTGCGGAAATTTTTAAGATTTTCGAAAAAAACAAGAACGCGCGCGCCACGGAATCGATCGCGCGGTAGCTGGCAGTGACGATTTGTAGAATCGCCAACTCGGTAGCAGAATCGTACGAGAGCGACGGAGATAAGCAGGAAGGTAGAAGGAGAGAAAGAGAAAGTTTGTGTGATAGCGGACAGCAAGGGGTGAAGGAGGGATAGGGAAAAATAGGTAGCAGATAAAGAGAGAGGGAAAAATAGAAGAACGAGAAAAACAGAGACAAAGAGCAACGAACGAGGAGGGAAAGAGAGAGCGACGTGGAGAGACAGAGAGAAAGGCAGATAGGGGAGAGCGAGAAGAGAAGGGAAGAGAGGGTGCAGAATCGAGAGCGCTGCGCAGAAACCGCGGCAGCATCGTCGTGGCCTCATCGACCTAACCTACTTTAGCGAGGGACGCCCGCACGAGGTTGACGGTGGCGCCGTCGTCCGAGGACGTTCGACGACGACGACGACGATGGCAACGGCGACGGCGATGGCAACCGGCGGTGACAACGCCGAACTTAGCAAATTAACGGCCGTTCTCCAAAACTATCTACTTTTCCGTCTTTCTTTTCTGTTCTTCATCTCTGTCGCGGCGATTCGCCTCCTTCTCTTTATCTACCGCGATTCTTTTTCATTATAACTACTTTATCCTTTTTTCCGTTTCTACTTTTTTTTAATTTATAATCGCTCAAATCCCAGGGAACAGACAGATTAAAGAGAATTAGTGGGAATTTACTCGGCGGAATTGAATTCCTAATCTTCAAAATCGCAGATTGGCTCCCAAGTTTGTGAATTCTTTTTGGTATTTAATTCAGATTTTTGCTATTTTTATGTTTCTCACAAGAGATTGAAGAAATGAATTCTTCTTTTGATTTTTTGTTTTTACAGCAGGTTCGCGCACATGTTTAATCGATAAAAAAAAATATCTCTTATAATTCATTCCTACAAAGAATTACTTGCCGCACACACAAATGGCGGAGCGAATTTGTACACAGAGGAACATTTTTGTCAATATGTGTCCTCCTGAGCAATGGCCGGTTTATTATTTTGCATAATTTCCGACCTAAAGATAAATTAGTAACGATGTTTGGAATGTAAACGACGGAATTCCGTAGATACACAACAGCCGTGTTAGCGCGTGCGTTATGAATTTCGTTGGTTAGTTGCTGCATTTACGCGCTCACGATCATTGTAAAAATCAAGTGCGAGATAAACGTTGCGATGTTTCGATCGTTCGAAAAGTTCGTCATTACATCGTCATCTTTGACGCGTCTGTCTTAAGTTAAATCGAAGATGATTATGGCAAACGAATCATAAATATGTAAAGATAAAAAAAAAAAAAAATTGTCCGTTGCGAAATCGGAATTAATCTGTTGTGAAAAATCAAAAGAGACGTCGATACCGATGACGTAACGCGCGTTCGCAGACCCGCGTCTGACTCTTTCCTTCCACAACATTAACTACGAAGAAGTCGCTGACTCTCGGATTGGAAAACGTTATGCTGTGATCCGGGCGCGCCTTCTCCCGCGCGACTAGAGGGACCGAGGCGACTAGAGCTTGAGTCATAGAGTGAATCACGCGTTATCCGCTATCCGCTCACCGCTCTGGACACATTCTTACGGGATTCATTCCTCTCTTATGTTATAATGCGCCATTTGCAGTAACGTGCGATAATATACCGCGAAGCGCTTGAGAAAAACCGCGCAAAACGAAACTTCAATAATAATTCAAAGCTGAGTAAAATTGCACATTTTTATAAAGCGTAAATATGACGAGAATAAAACTTCTCTCTAAGTTACAAACAAAGACGTAGCTAGTGAATATTTTCACAGTTATAAAAAAAGAAGAATTTGAAGATTTGCCGAAGATGACATGACAAACTGAATTGATGAATATGTCCGCCGAATACGTATAAAACTTCTGTTTCGCGCAAAATAATATGATCGCGCGATAAGGGACATTTGATGACATTTTTTTTTCTCTCTCGCAAAATCAAATTAAATGCGTATAGGTATATTAATTTGGCAGTCTCGGATTCATCAGCTTCGATCCATAAGTTGACAGGTGATAAATTATTAATCGTGTGGCCACCGAGAGTAGAGTCATGCTGTTTTCGACAGGTACGTGATATTAAAATGCCTTCTCGAGTACCTTTTTCGTCATATTAAATTTCAATCAATGCCCCGTTCTCTAGCGGCCCGCCGATTTATTACGTTTGAACGCTGCCAGAGCGATAAGAGATACCGCTACGCGCCACTTGTCGACGAAAAAACCAAAAATTCAAAATTGCATATTTTCTTAGCGCTATGTCATATGTAAGAATTGATATTTTGGAAAAATTTGAAGGTTTTCTTTCTTTTCTGTCTAAAGTAAGGAGTACTATTTTTGTAATATCGGGATGATTTTATATAGAACAAGACCCTTCTTATGTTAATTAATATCGATCTTATCTACTCGGCATGAATAAATTCAAGATTTTCGTACCTTTTTCGTGATTTCTGCTTTTATACTGGGTCTGCACGATTTTGTGCATCCGGTCACGCGAATATTCGCCCCGGTCGCGAATTCGACGGAAGCGAGAAAGAAATATAACATAGTGAAAGAAAGCACTTAAGAGAGACATAATAAAGTACAAGAATAATATCTCAAAAACAAAAACAAAAAAAAAAAACAAAAACAAAAACAAAACAAATAGTCACATAAAACAAATTTTAATAAAGCGATGTCAAGCTATTGATGCGTATCATTATTTCAAAATACACAGATAATTGTATAAAATAAATGAATTTTATATGCAAGTATATATATTCTCCATTGTTAATCGTTGTTTTATTAACTGATATACTCATAGCTATAAATAACGTATTTTTTATTGATAAAATAAAAACATAAAATAACTCTGTGTATTATATAAATATTAAAAGCGGAATTTCCAACGTGAAGATAAAACTAATCGATAGAAACATCCTAAGATTTGTTCGATTTAAAAAAAAAAAAAAAAAAAAAAAAATGGAAAGGGTGAAAGTCGTGAAGTCACAACCTCTGCACGAAAGTACACAATGTAACTCTGGTTGCAATATTTAGATAACCGCATTTAAATTAAATATACGAGAGCCTCTGTCCCGGATCTATGAGCGGAACGTTCTATGAGCAAAGAGCCGATATCCGCCTCGACGCGATAATCGGTATATACGCGCGGCCACGGCTCGCTACGCCTCGGTACGGCTCGCAAGGTCGAGACCTTGCGCGGGTCTCTCGCGCCCGGGAAAAGAGACGAGACTTCGCCGACGACTTCGGCGCTTTCTCGTCCGGCAGCGGTAAGGCATCATCTTCTTTGGGGCTGAGAAGGCGCGCGCGAAGCGACCAAGGTGAGTTTCCCATGGCGCTATGGTATGACGGGGCGCGTCGTTTATCAAAAATAAATTATCAAGAGAGGGATCAGAGAGGCGCGAAGGGAATGATGGCGGTACCGCGTGCCTTCGCGCGTGCATGGCCGGCGTACATACAGGAAACTCCGGGGACCAGAAGACGGAGAGACCGGGAGATAGGCGCGATCGCGACGGCAAGTGGGAGGAGGAAGAGGAAGAGGAGGAGAAGGAAGTACAGCAAAGACGAAGAAGACGCCGAAGAAGCGAGCCAACGAGGTTGCACGCGGGGAAAACGGGGGAAGACACGGACTGACCACGAAGAAGCAACTTACGACGACGGCCGCTGCTCGAAGGATGGAAAGGTGGAGGAGCATCCTTTGGAACCGGTCCGTCCTCTCGCTACGAAGCTTGCTTCGAGCAGCGGCCAGATGAAGCCACAAGGCAAGTCTTCGTCCACGATCTTCTCTCTCGTCCTAGCTGGCGTCCGCCAGCCGAAGTTTTCAAAACGCTCCCGAAATACACCGCTGTTCGATGAAATCGGAACGGTGTGAAAGAACCAATATATACGTTAGCGATTTTATGAGAAAATTTCATACGCCTATCGCGTTTTTAATAGTTCGTGTCGTAATAATTTCCTGATGATGATTGCTTTGTGCTTCATACAACTTCATTAATTATTTCAAATAAATATCTGCTTACTTTTTGAAACTAAACGAAACTAAAGAAAAATCGAAATATGTGCGGTGAAGAGTTCACGCGGACATTGATTGACGTATCGGAAGAAAGAAAGAAAGAATATATTTTTCGTCAAAGATACAATTTTACGTTCAATTTCGTAAGCAATGCAAGCTAAGTTTTATGATCTCCGTACCGTATAAAATATATACTTGATGTGAGTCGGCGCACATCGCTATTCAAATGAAACGCAAATTGAAAGGGTTAAAAAGGTAATGATATAGGTGCGTTGAAGGAGTAAGAGGGTTAATGAGAGAACTCAAAAAGAGCTCTTGCGCGAGAGGCAGTGGGATGAAACTCTGATCCTATCTCTCCGATACGGAGCTTATCATCGCGATCGCAGGAACCAGTACTATTACACATAGAATGCACTATCCTAGTTTTACCTGAAAGTCATACATAATATCGCCGTGCGAGTGTATATGAAGTTAAAACAAGCAACGTCGCACCCCCTCGTGCATTGGATGTATGCCACGGAATATAATATTGACTGTTTTAGTTTCGAGTTATCGTAAAATTTGTGATATTATGTTTCTTTTCGGAAACGACGGCACTCGAAAAAGAAAACGATCATTATGTCGTTCTTTTAAGCTCTGAGTGAAATTTCTCATAATTTTTTTAAGCGGACACTTCATCCTTTATCTTCAAACTACGGAAGCGCGGTGGTCACTTCAACGTTGTGTGTGTGTGTATGTGTGTGTGTATATATATAGATATGATTTAGTACAGTAATTAGATTTCTGTAATCGCGCTACTACTTATAAGTTTTGAGAGACGATCTATTTCTTCCTTTCCCAAGCCATCTCACTTTGTCCGTGAGACAGTAATCTGCCATAAATTTTCTTACAATAACATTTAGGCTTTTAATGAATTGTGTTTTACACACATCTACTTTTCTACTTATTTCTTCGTCATCTACTTGAGCGCGTAACGGTACATATAAATATATATACATATGTGTGTGTGTATATATATATATATATATCGGTGTTTCATGATGTGTAGCTTAAGTACACCGGGGGAGAAAGAGAGAGAGAGAGCGGCAAGTAGTCGATTAAATCGATTATCGACATATTCGAATCTCTCTCTATGCTCTCCTCAATGAAGTTTGGAAATCCTTCATTAATTATAGCGGAACGCGTCAACATGTCAAATATAAAGTAAAACAATACTTTGGGTTACGGAAAAGTGATGAGCGCGCGTAATTGAGAATAAGGATGGAGGATATATAGAGAGAAGCGCGAGAGTGCGCGCGAAAACGCGAGAAAGAGACGACGGAAAAGAGAAAGAGCAGGATGATAGGAAAGAGAGGAAAGGGGAGGACGGTGAGTAAGAAGACAAGCGGTGGGAAGGGGAGAAAGCGGGAGGGTGACAGGATCACAAGGTGAGAGGATGAGAGAAAGGCGGGGAGAGAGGAGCGGAGGGAGTTAGAGCAGGTTAAGAGAAGCGATGGAGGAGTGAGAAAGAGAGAAAACAAGAGGGAAGAAAAAGACAAGACAGCAAGCAAGGAGGAGGTGGAGGAGGAACGAAGGGAAGGCGATGAGTAGTGGGTGGGGGAATGAAGAGCGAGGGAACGGAGAGACTGAAGGAAATTGTGAAGTTAAAAAAGGATCGAGTGATAGAGGACGAGAAAGAAAGAAAAGGACGGGAATAGACGTAGTGACAGTATACAGAAAACTGCACGAGGGAGGTGAGAGAGCGGGAGGTGGGAGCAACCTCCAATAATTGTGAATGGGGGATTCGGTTTTCTGATCGACTGTTTTGTATGCGAGAGAGAACTCGCTGTGTCGCGTTCGTCGCTGCTGCCGAGAAGTAAGAATGCCGCGAGGCCTACGGGAGTAAGGGTTAATACATCCCGGTGAATTTGCATGGTCGCGTGATGCATATGCATATCGACAGATTAACCAATCCAATGTCTAACTGTAAACGCGTCACGCCTATTGCAGATAGTGTAGTCTATTCAAGCGGCATATACTTGTGTTTTATAACCGCCGCGATTAATTCCCGTCTCCTCTCTCCGATATCTTTTTGCAATTAGCGGAGGATTTGCGTTGAAACAACAATATATTTTACATCGCGAGTTTTTTTTGCGCGACGGATAAAAGATAAAAGATGTTTCGGATAAATTCCGAAGTTTGAATAAATAGAAAGATAAATCCTACAATATTTTCCTCTTGTTCTCCAAACAAACACGACTGTATTTGAAATTTTATATTTAACTGACGGTCCTCGCGAACGTTTTTGTGTAAATTATATAAGATTTTTTATTGCTTGTTTATTTTCAACTATATATTATATATTGCTTCTGTTCTTTCTGTGATGCTTATTTTGAAGAAACTATTTTTAGAAAACGCAGCATTAAATAGAATCTTTTACACGTATGCGATTTTTATTACGCACATATCGAAAGAGATATCTCCGAACTCGTCTAATTAATATCATTATTTATGTACAGATATTAACAAAAATATTTACAATGCATAGCAAGTATAACAAAAAAGCATAAGACATAAGACCGAAACATGAAATCGAACGTTTGTTATCGATTTAAACAACGACATCTTTTCAGAATGCTTAGAAATATGATACGATTACGATTTACTTCAGTCGATAAATCAAATCTCTACATTCGGTAACATCATCGATGATACACAAAAATAATGAAGTGTGTGTATAATAAGTAATGATAAAGCAAGCAAAAATATGACGTACTTGACAATGATCCGATCGCCCTTTCGCTGCACTTCAACCAGAACATGGCGTAGATATGCGGGAGGAAGGAGGTACACCGGCGACTTGCACTCACTTTCTCTCTTGAACGATGGATTCACAACACAATTTGCACAGACACAACTTTTAGCACTTTATCACATTTAGACACTCCGCGATCCGAAACTTCGCGACTCGATTCGAGCACAACGTTACAAGACGCGACTCCGTTTCGGGAACGACCGTTTTGGTTCCCGGATCGCGATGTTGATGTACTCAGCAACGAGACGCGACTATGACGTTCACTACACCGTCACGACGACTATCACTTCACAAAACACTCACGCGATAACTGTTGACGGATACGAACTCGTATTTCCATCAAACGCACGTACGAAACATGGAGCTCGAAAGACACGAACGGAGTCTGTTGAGCGGCGCGTTTCTGACTGCTCTAGTTATTCGAATTCGAGAATCGCAATATCGTTCATCGATATATCGCAGACTACGCGGAGCGCCAATCAACGTATTCGTTCGAGCAGCCATAACGGTCGCATTCCGAAGCTTCACGAACTTTCACGATCGCGACGCGAAGCTGAACGAGCGAACGTCCGCTTGTGCGCGGTAATCTGAAACAACAACATTCTTACAAAAACACTCTTATAAAAACACTTTCTAGAACAAGAAACACGATACAAAATATAAAATTGAAAACTTTTAAGATATTATGCCATGCTTCGTATAACAACGAAAGAATATTCACGAAATAAAATTATGACAAAGAATAAAGAATATATGGAACTACTTTTAGAAGAAAAATGAAATGATGTATACGTAAAAAAATATACACAAAGCTATTTAACAAATGCATGACTACGAGGAGAAAAGTGAGAGTATCTCACGCTTTGAATTCGTGTATTTCCAGTACCAAATATTCAATACATCTTGTCCTTACACTTACATTTGCAAAACTTAGATAGCTTGAAAACTGACATTGCGGCAGTAACAAAATGCAGTTTAGATCTACAGTTTGGGTGTTTTAATTAACCACGGCAGAATCTAAATGGTACAACAATCCAGCGCAAGAGAACTTTGTTATTTTTTCTCACTCTTAATCTTTTTTTTCATGATTAAAATTATATCGATTAAAAGACACACTAACAACATCGTATGTATATACGTAAATTGACTTCTTATCGCTTACTACATTATCATCGATTCAACAAAATATTTATCGAATTTCACGTTAAAAAAAAGTATTCACAGTCAGATCTTATACTTGATATCGTTTAAGTTCATCTTGAGATACTAAGTGGCCGTAAAATGACCAGTACATCATATAAAATGAACTTAACTTAAATATAAGATTTTGAATATAAAATCAAACTACGAATACCGGCCACAATCTCGTTTGCATCACGTTCCATCAACTGTTAAATTCGATAAATTCGTATTAAAAAGTATTTTGCTTCCTTAAAATAATAGCTCAAAGTATAGGCTACTATTGCTACTAGTTTGCTGCTATATCGTATCACGCGATAAGTTACATCTACTGTATGTGAGTTAATCTACTGTTACTTAAACTAACAATAGTCTCGAATGGACGAGTCAAAGAAAGGATACACAATCGACTAACTTATGATAAGCCCTTTTCTTTTTGGCAGCTTCTTTCTTTATTCTATACAGATGTTTAATTCATGTGTGTTACGTTACGCTTACAATAATAATTTTTTTTGGGAGAAACAGAAATGAAAACAAACGCCGCAATTCTACTTGCAAAATTTCATTTATTTCGCTCTACTACTGCAGTCAAGATCCTGAGAGAACAAAATCTTATCGATTTGTTCTGTACAGTGCACGCTTTTCGAGACTATTATTTAAGAAATATTATATATGTTATTATATATATTATTTCTTAAATAATATATACATACATTGTATATATATATATGGGTCTCCACACATCGATTTGCATGAGAGATGTGAATCATGACTAAAAGATAAATCAAACCAAACCAAACGAGACCGTTTATTTTTTTTCCACAGTTTAACGTACACACATTGCTATCTACAACACACCGAAAGACAGTTATCTTGGAATTATAATTTCTCTTGGAGAGAAGTCAGATGATTTGTCGAAAGTATAAATGTAAAAACAAAGATAAAAGAAAAGCGAAAGGAAAACGAAAAACCAGACTCGTAGAAACAACTGAAAAATGAAAGTCAAACATCAAGTGTATTATTCTAACATAGTATTCCAATATTTAGTTTGTTTAATAAAAACTAAAGCTGCATTTTTTTATAATAAACAAATGTGTTTTAACTCAGTTATAAATTTAATGTCAAAATCAGTTTAGAACTATATTAAAAAATATAACAAGTATTTTTAAAAAGTTAAAAACATAAAACTAATTAAAATTTCGTTGATATTTGACTTCCACTCATCTCGCGAGGGAACTATTCTTAAAAGTTATAAGAAAGTCATCGATAAAAAATCCTTATGTCTTCCCTAAAATTATATTGATGTATTAAAGATAATACAGCCAATATGAATTTTACAAACAATAATATCGCTAATGAGTATGAGGTTACTGTTGTTAGTTCTACGCTGAAGAGATTTTGTTGATCGTCTCGTTTGTAACATGATGATGAAATCTCCTGTGAAATTATTCGCGCTCATAAAAACCACTAAGATGCTGCAGAAGATCCTCTTTTCTATCTTTCGCCAGAATCGCAATTTACATGTCTTAGAATCAAAAACAAATTTGATGTCTAGTGATCAAATTAGAGATTGATATGGATTTTAATTTAGATCATTTTCTGTCGCGTTGTGATAGTTAATCATAGGCAGTGTCGCATTGAGTCTGTTTACCCATATGTATATATGGGAGAGTCTGATACGCGAGTTAAAATTACACCTATAACGCATTCGAGCCTTTAAATTTGTTTCTTTCTCGAGAGCAGTTTGACAAACATATTCAATAATCATAATATTCACACATAGTATTATAACATTGTTTATGTTATGAACAAAAGCTATATGGGGTAAAAGATCTACTATATGCGTTAAAAAATACATGTGAATCTTATACAACACAGTCCTTTCTTCTAATAAAAAACAATAAAATCTAAAAGACAATCGAATATTATGCAGGATATTATGTTATTTAATATTGAAAAACCAAAAATCTGACAATTGTAGGCCCGAACGCGATAGCGGGAGTTAATTTAATTTTCAATTTAATTCCCGAGTTAAAATGTAATCAACAAAGTGAGTCTGAACACGTCTCGTACTTATCTAGAACTTGGGAAAAATCAGATGTCGCTGATACGTTCAACGTCGCATGGATTTTGATTAATTCTTCTAAAAGCTTAATGATACATTCTAAAATAGTAAGATTAAATGCAACGTCTTGGCAATTATGTGAGTAATCGTTATGTTAGTTCTCTTCGCATTGGCAGTATCATTACGCATTGAAAATGTTCGTGAAGACTATATGCGAAGATCAATCGTGTTCGAGAATTGAGCGTGAGATTGCTCGAGGGTGCGATCAAAATATGTTCTCCGATCCAAGACTGACGCAAATCAATAGGAGAAAATAAAACTAAAGTGACATTGAGCGATGTATAAAAATTACTCAAGAAAGAACTCGGAGCATATTACCGACTTATCCTCGAGCTTATTTCGCAAAGAATGACAGTTTATTGACTTTTGTAATGTGCGATAACAGCATCAACCAGTAGATCGGGAAGAGTTAGTGATAGTTGCACTCTGCGTCTCTTCCTTACGATATTTATGTTACTGATATTTGATTTCCCAATCTTCTTGTTTTCTCGTAGTTCGCTATTAAAAATTACCATCATTAAAACATGTATACGCTCATGATGGAATGAAATGAGAGTTTCAGTCGTTACACGATCGTGCATAAAAATGATCTGATCGCTGATCTTAGACTATCGATAACTCGGCAAATCTGGCGCGCTGAGGCGGAAAGTACTTACTAGAGTATACGTTTGTGCTGACTACTTCGAGACGAGTTGATGTATTGGCGAGGATGATCATCGCAATTATCGAATCGTCTGCGCCTCATCGAGACGACGGCGACGGCGACGACTTATAAATAAAAAATATGCGAGGTCTGTCAAGAGTATATATATATATGTATATATATTATATATATCGCAAAGTATCAAACCGATGCTTGTTCGTATTTAATTTTCTGTTCGCTCTTGTTTACACGCGCACTTTATTAGATAGACGTACGAGACATGTCGCATTCCTTTCGTCTCATCGCGTCTCCCTAGCATAGTTGGCGAACATAACACAAGGCAAACGTGACGCGAAATCGTTTATCGATCTATAGAAATCTCCGCCAGTAAATAGAAGTCTTCGACTAGACACGTTCGAATAAAAATCGAAGTCGCCAAACGAAACATCACGTAACGAAGATGATCGTTGTGCATTGATAATAACAAATTCGTTTCGGGAAAACCTATTTCTATTAACATTTTAAATCACAGTCAATTCAACAGGAATGGACATAATCGATATAACAGTAAATAATAATCAATTCTCGACCGAAAGCGCGATCTCACTTTATATAACTGCTATTATTATTATTACTTATTATTATTTTCTAATATAAAAGTTTTCACATCAGGTGTTGAGCATCGCAAGAAAATGAGCGACGGTTTACGCGCACTATTTCTGCATTATCATATCGCATGCAATCCAAATGGCAGTTTAATAGCGTTCTCCGCGTGAGAAAGAGTTCGTATTTTATCTTATATTTATTTTGGATTACGTGAGAAGTGATAATGCGCGCGTCAACACGCACACGAACTTTGAACAACTCAATTAATTTATGGGAATGACAGAGTAAATCTACGAATCGATATGCTCCTCCGCGAGTAAATTTCAGAACACATTGTGATTCAACATAGAAGAGAGTGAATGCGTGACTGTGATCACATGACTGTAAATTGTAATCATCGGATCAGTCAAGTGATAAACAGTAGAGCCATTCAAGCCTTTAAGCTTAATCACAAAATGTCAGAATATTGAAGTTAATTTTTTTAAGCAACGTCGACAAGTGTCTTTTAACGTGACTTATGTTAACGTTGAGTAAAAAAGAAAATATACACGAACCATGTTAGGCAGACAAAACGATGGCAGAAAGCGTATCGATGCAAAAAGCCTTAATACATGTATATATTAAGAAAAAAATCTAATTACCCTACGACAACGTAATGAGCAAAAGAGCAATGTAATCAAATGACGTCTATTTGCACGGTGTATCTACAATTTATTCAGACTCGAGATGCATCAGTAAAACGGTTTACAAAGTCGAAATATGCTGTGCGCGACGAAAATCTATGATATAATCTACGGCGCAATTCAAAGCGTTACCATTTCAGTCTTAAAAAAACGATTACTCTCATGGCATAAAACATCGATCAGATCTTTCAGTACCTATGTTATGTTCAATCATTGGGAAGAGAATACGGAAAACAAAAGAACAAAAAGAAGCAGAACTATCAAGCCGTCAAATTCATTTGGCACATATACAATCGACATTTTAACATACAACTGCAACTACATTGAAATTACCTATCCTATTAGTTTTCAAGTATAATCATTCTGTTTTAGGCGGTATAAAAGATGTCAATACATGTCAATACATGTAGAATAACTTGGCGATACTTGGAGAAAAAAACCTAAAAAAAACCTTAAAAAAAGAAAGAAAAAAAAAAAAAAAAAAACACGTAATTGATTACAACGTGTATGTGTATGTGTATATTGTGTGAGTGTACGTGATGCGACATATTTGATTACTTCCAGACCGATTATACGCGCGAAGTTACTAGACACGAAAGTTTTGCAAGTTTAATTATAACAAGTCATTGCGTTGCCGTCAATGATCAAACGTAAATTGTTACAAAAAAAAGCAAACGTGAAAGAACTAACGACTATAAAAGCCGACTTTCGCGATATAGGAAAGCATCAGCATATTATACGACATAACATACAACTTTTAACGACATCGGCACAATACAACAGAAATCTATTACCATCAAGAAAAGTAAAAATGTACAGCTAATATCTAAAAAACAATCAAATCTGAAGCGTCTTTTTTGTAGTATATCTTGCTATCTTTTTTTTTTATTTTATTTCTCGTTAATAGTCGCCGAAACGAACGGTAGTTTTATGAACTGCATCTTAAAAGTAGCGACTTACATTTTCGACGTAGTACGATTTTTTTACGTAAAGTATATGGAATCAATTTATGTCAGTTTATACCTGCGAATAAGTACTTGTGGATTGGGGTTATGCATGAGGGACTTCCTTAAACTGTATAAGAACAAAGTTAAGATGTCGCTACAACTACGGGAGGAACAACATCGGGTTCTCCGGCAGCATCGACCACGGCGGAATCGACGACCTTTTTAACTTTTATGGTTTCCGCACTAGTTTCTGACGAACTCTCGGGCTCACCGTTTTGCGCCGCCGCGTCTTCACTCGTCGTCTCTTTTGATTGCCCTTCGTTCAGTCCATTACTGTGCAATTTGTCATCCAACACTGGCACATCCGTATCTCCATTTTGCGCGGCTCCATTGAGTTTTTGCTTTTCTGAATCCACTGTATTTGTGTCCTTCTTATCTACCACATTCTCTTTCACTGTCTCTTCTTCTTTTCCTTTCTCTTGTTTTGCAGCTTCGTTCTCGGTTTTCTCGGCATTACTCGCCGTTGTTTCTTCTGTTTCCATTGCTTGGGGCGTTTTTTCTTCGACTTTCTCGGATTCCGCAGTTGTTTCCGAACTCTTCTTCTCTTCGGACGTTTCAGTCGGTGTCGTTGTTTCCTTCTTCGACTCTGTTGTACTAGTTGTCGCCTCCATTTCTTTTGGCGAAACTGTGAGTTTTTCTTCTTTTTTCTTTGCTTCTACAGGTTTTCCATTTTCCATAACATCTGTAGTTGTATCCATTTTTGTTACTTCTTCTTGTTCACTTTTTGCTACAACATCCATGCTTTCTTTTGGTTCGGCTTCTTCCTTTACCTTGTCTTTTTCGACTGCCAAACATTCTTCAGGTTTATCTGCTACAGTTTTGTCGCAAATTTGTGCCTTTGCATCATCTGTCTTTTCGGTATTTTCACTGTTTTCAGTTGTTTGAATTTTGTCGATGACTTCATTTTTTTGCGCATCTTTTAGAATGTTTGTAGAATCTTCAGTCTTTTTTTCGGAAGACGTGGGAGTATTTTCAGACTTCGATGTAGACTCTGACAACGACACATCCATAGCATCATCAGTAGTGGGGGGAATCTCAGTCTTGGCCACATTCAAGTTTTCCTCAGTCTTTTCTGTAACTTTATCGTTGTCTTTCGTTGTAATATTATTTTCAGTAATCTTTTCTGCACTTTCAGAAGCAGTTACTTCTCCGTCTGTATCTTTAGATTTGGCATTAGTTTCTTTAGCTTCAGCAATTGAAGTTTCCTGTTCCATATTTGATGACTTTTTTTCAACTGCCACTGATTCTCCATCTTTAGCCAATGAAGTTGAAGCATTTTCTGACAGTTTCTTCAAACATTGTGTTTTTTCTGATTCTTTTCCATCGATTTTTTCAGTCTTTTTATCGGTGACTTCAGACATTTCTATATCCTCAGAAGTATCCATTGGTTCACCACTGTCAGCTGTAGTTTCATCGTTTTTTTCATCTGTCATCTCTATTTTTGCTCGCTTCGAAGACGATTGAAATGATAAATCCAAGAAAGATTTGATAGTCGTGTACCTGACCTTTTCTTCGTCAGTTAAGGCGGCGTTACCCTCGCGTTCTACTATAACCGCTAATAATCCCGCTTCCTTAGCAGCTGCCGCTTCTGTCATCGATTAAGGGAAAGAAATAAGAAGAGAAACTATTTGTAGACATCGTTCAAACACGATGTGATAAATTTAACATGCAACATAGAATACAATTATTATTTAATGTTTCAATACTGAATAAAAAGAAATATACGAACCCTTTACAACATCAGTTAGGAAAACGACATTCGAAGGTTGTTCACCGATTTTTTTTAAAATATTTTTGTAACTATCACTTTCTTGTTTGGCACCGACTTCTGTGTCAAAATAACCGCTAAAATACTGCGAAAGAAAACAAGAAACAACATAGTTTCAACACATATTTGTGCAGTGTTAACGAAAAACATATTTAAAAGATATAAAGTTCAGATTTGTCGATTGTAGGATATTGGATTATACCTTGAGTAAATCTCCATGTATGGAATGTCCAAAAAGAAGCTTTTGCGCTTCAACACTACCGCTTGAATAGATATATACTTTTTTGGCATCTTTTGTCCACGCTTCTAGAGCTTTAGGGACATCGTCATAAATACTAAACACAGACATATGCTTGTAAAACTTAATGTTAAAAAATACTTAATTAAAATTAATACTTAATTAGTCATTTTTATAATTGATTTTGATTTTGTTACAAAACTGTAGTAAAGTTTACAATTTAAACCACATTTATCAACAAAATATTTATTTGAAAAATTCAATTGACGAAATCTGTAATTCAAAATCTCAATATGACAATACTAATCAAGAAAATTAAAACTATTAGTTACTATGCATCTGCTTAGCTCTTGCTAAGGTCTTATTTCTTTAATAGGTAGTTAATTTCTAAAAAAAGTCTTGTATATATGTTTGTTTTAATGTTCATAAACACAATAGTTTATGTCAAAATTCATTTTGAGTGTCTTATGTTTGTTATTTAAATTTATAAAATATTTTACCTAACGTATAATACGCACACATATACACACAAATACACACACACAATATAAATACATATAAAACAATTTTTAAAAATATAAAATTATAAAATACAAAATACATGTATCATAGAATCTCATATTCATATTTATATATTATATATACATACAAAAAATTATAAAAAATATATAAAATAAGACACAACTGAAGTGAGCCAAAATACTACATATTCACCTCATTATTTGTTAAATTAGAAATTATAATTATTGTATATTGTATATAAGTTTTATGCATATATAATAGAAAGTTTATATTTGCTGTTTACGTAATAGTTCTTATAAATTAACACTCTGTGCGAAAGATGTTTATATATTAGTAGACTTTATGTGTGTAATGTTAAATAAAGATAAAACAATAGAAAAATATTACAAGAAAAATAAATATTAAAAGATAAAACAACTTACTGAGCCTTAACCGCTCCTGTGTTATATGCTTCACGCCACATATGTCCTTGTAACTGCTTCAATGCACCTGTTTTACGATCATTATCCATTTGCCATAAAACATTGTTTAAAAGTGATTCTTTCTGTTCTTCAAGTTTATCTCCAGTAGTAATAGCTACAAAACCATCTAATTTGTCCTCACTGTCCTTTTTTGCCTAAAATAGCACATTAAAAGAAATATAAACTGTTTTAACAATATATTAATTACAAAAAAAAAGAATATAAATGAAAAACATAAGAGTCAAAAAACGATAAAACTTCAATTGTTTACATTATATGTATATGTCCACAAAACAATTGTATTTATATCACATAGATACAGAGAGAAAATAACACACAATTTAAAAATGATCAACACTAAACTCAATATTAAATACAAAGATTGTTTATGTAACAAAAAAGAAATATATTACTAGTGTGTGAGTCAACAAAACTTTTGATGATATCAAGGAAGATAGAAAAGAATCAGGATATATATCTTACATATTAAAACTTCTCTATTATCATATATTTGAAATAACTAAAGTTTAACACACACACACAAACACATACACATTCACACAGATTGATTCAATTACTCACTAAAAAAGGTTTTAGTAAATTTATAACAAAAAATCTTAAACTGAATCTTAAGAAATAATACTTCTGTTTTATCACGACATAAAAAACATTAAAAATTTCATTATTTAAGATAAAGATATAAAGTGTAATATACTAAAGTATAATATTCTAAAGAAAAAAAAATTCTTTGAAGTCAAGGTAAAACACAAACTACTAGTAAATAATTATCTTACAACAAAGACATGTTTCTCTTGTTATTTCTGCAAAACTGGGGAGAAGGGAATGACAATCAAAATCATCTCTAAATTTATATCTGCTCCTTTTCAACTGGTCACAAATTCCTCTTATATTTACCTGCTCCTTTAATTTTTCATAGTCCTGTTTGAACTCCTCTTCCTCCCATTTTGTCTCGATGTAGTTTTTTAGATTTTGTCGTACATAAGGGAAAAGGACGTCCTGCGAGGTAAAGAAACATGGGCATAAAGATCAAAACGCTATCCGCGATTCGCGGAAAAAAAAACGCTTGCCAAGAAAAATCACGCGTGTCTCTCTCATTCTCGGCGCCGTTCGGCGGCGTCTCGACGCGCCGCGTCAATATACATCTATAAAAAGATCGTAGCATTTGTTTTCGATTCTCGATTCGAAGCTCGATTCTCACAGCCCGTCTCTGGCGGCCAGACAGCGGCCGGTTTGCATTATTTTTTTTCCTTGCTCGAAAATTCGGAGCAGATATTCGAACCGATGCTCGTACTTTTTTTCGATTTCTCTTCCAGTTTCACAAACACACGGGCAGCGATGGTGCGGTGGCGGAGGCGGTGGCGGCGGCGGCGGCGATGGTAGTGGTAGACTCTCATGGTCGGTCGAGAACTCGCGATTCGAGCCGGCACACCGCCCCGACGCGAGGACAATAACCCGCTGTGCGAAATTCCATCATATATATAAAACCGTCCCGCGAAAATCCGGACGACTTCCCGGATGTCGCGGATTCGTCATAAATGACCGCGTGTCATCATCGTTCCGTGAAAAATTCTTTCGCGAGATTCTCTCCCGACCCTTCCCTCCGCCCGGAATCAAGCGCCGACACGAAACGACCGACACGGCGTGGTCGAGTTGATTTTGCAAGAAGAAACGCGCTCGCGCCGTTTTCATGTCCGCGGTTCTTCACTCGATCGGCTTTGTGCGTTACCTTCACGAAGCTGATGCTTGTGGTGGTACCCTCGATGTCGACAAGGATCGCCGTCGCGTGTACGATCTCGTCCTTATCCTGGCTGCGCTTTTCCCCGGCCATTTTCACCAACGACTCGCCCACGACCGTAGGATTAATAGCCGTGCGTTATCTATATGTATGGTATTCCCTCTCGGTTTAGGTTGGCGCTCACGCTGTGTATGTCGGCGACGACGCGTTCTTGTTCAAAGCCGGCGAACGAATTCGCTGTTGGCCGTGCGCCAATGTGTACCGACAGTGTGTGCGTGCGTGAGTGCGGATCCCCCTTTGTCCCGGCCCTCGCGCCGCTTTGCCCGGCAACCACTGGGCGACCATGATCGTATCAATGCGTTCCAAGTGCCCTGACACATTCCTCCGTTCTCTCAGTCTAATCCTAAAGTTGAGAGATTAGATAAATTAAAAAATGAAGTTCCAAAGATATCTAACAACCGCATGGCGTGTAAAACACTTAATTTAAAAAATTTTTTCAGTCGCATTATTGCAGTTTTACACTTTTAAAAACAAAACATTGTTGAACAATAACTTTGGTCAAGATATCGGTTAGCGTTGCATCATTATGCCGCCTTTTTGTAACGTAACATTGATTGTGCCTTTATTTTCTAGAAAAATTTGCGTTACTGAGATCATAATTGATATTGGAAGGAAAAACCAAAGGCGTATTTCTATGACTGAAGCACGCTAGGTTCTACAACACGTGTGACGATCCTACGTCGAAACCGTGATTTGTGTCGTGGTGTGCGTGAACGCTGCCAATCGCACGCTTCGTTTCGAGCTCGTCCAATGAGTGTTTTCGTTGTCGCGAATCATCGTGTGCGCGGTAATAGTGCGCATTGCACATCGACTCTTGTTTTTGCAAAAATGTCAGTGTATCTCGCAACAAACATTCACGCGAGAAACACGTCTGAAAACTTCACAATGTACTTTTGTTATTGTCATTTACGACAAGAAACGATTGAGAGAGATTTAATCAAAAAAGTTTCGTAAATCAAGCTCGACATTACTACGCTCACCGATATCACTCCGTGGAAAACTAGTTCCATTGTTTTTTCACTGAATTTCGAAAAAGATTGCATTGCTCAACGATTCTCAAGTATCTCATTTGAAATGTTGTCATTCTTGTGTCCGCGACTTGTAATGGCCTTATGATAAAATGACTATTTTGTCATTGAAGAAGAATTCGTCTTAGATGTAAAGTCAAACATTCATGTACGTACACACACAAACACTGGCGACCACCTGATTTTTGTGTCAGCGCCGCGTCCATTTAAATTACATCTGATGCGCGCACAGCAGCCATTTAAATTTAAATGACAAATGATGACAACACCATATGCTGCTGGTTTGTTGCAGTGACGTTCTACGAAAATTAGGGATTGACAATGTTACGCAAAATGAAATATAAACATACAAAAAGAAATATTAATATATATATAGTTACAAACAATATAAATTTTATTCAAAATTTTTAAACTGATTTCAGTCCGGTTTTATTATTATAGATATTTTAGTGTTTAATTGTCAAAAGAATATAAATATATCTAAGAATAGAATATTCAGTATCGAAATCAAAGATGTTTGAAATGTTATCACATTTGTATATCGCAAAACCCAATTGAAATAATCATTACAAGACAGTATCAAAATTGGGCGCAAATACCATAATAAATCCTAACCCAACAATTTTTGAAAGAAAAACATGTATAATTTTTGTTGTTGCAACAAATTCAGTAATGTATTTTACTTCATGCTTTTGCAGCTTGTGTAAATTCTGAATGTTTTACATTTTTATACTTGTAATTGCAATATTCATCCAAATTTATATAACTGACAAAAGCTCTCTCTCAAATAGCATACAAATTATCATTCAGTTTCATAAAACAAAATCTGAACATTTGTTATATTGTTTGTAATAAATGTATCCATATACACTAGTACAGTATAGTTTTGTTGAGGTTTGATTCATAATTCTTACATTTATAATTGTTTGAGGTTAGAGGTTAGAGATACCTAGCAATATACAGAGGTTAGAGTTACCTAGCTGGAAGTGTTTGGAAGGTTATGGATTTTACGCAGGAGATCATTTGCACAGGATATTGGTGGTTTCAACATATTTAACATAAATGTTAAATATATACAAACATACATAATCTGAAAATAAATATATATTTTCAATCATTTGTGTGTATATTTCATCTCAACATACATTTGGTATATTAAAACTATATTTGTTGAAGTTTTCTTGAAAATGAAATCGTGAATATTTCAATATATTGTACATACTACATTTCAAGATCACCTTTAGTGAGAAAACACTTCCATGCATATCTTTCTCTCATATATTCATACTTGACGACAATTCTCGAGTTTTACCATCGCCATCTTGAAACATCCAAGTCAGAAAGACATCGTAGAAGTCCACAACGCCAAGGGTGGAAGTGGTGAAACGGCTCTTCGCGTCCATCACGAGCAATCATCGGCGATGGCAATCAACGACCATTGTAGCAGCGTTTACAACTTCTCGAAAACCACAGATGCATCAGTAGGTATAGATGTGCGACAGTCAATACAACAGCGACGCCTATCTCTCGCAACGAGCATGCGCGACGAACTCGCATCGCGACGACTGATTGGCTTACAGTACGCAAGTGCGTTGCGATGGTGATTTCTGTTTAATAAAAATTCGTGTTGCTGCGGTATTGTTGCTTTTGAAAAACGGCGATATTTCGGGCTTTTTTTTGTAAAAAATTGAACATATTTCATCGCGCAATATCAATTAACGTGCAATAAAATTGTCACTTCTTGAAACAAAAGCGGCCATTTTATGTGTTTCCCGTCTACAAGCGTCGCAATGTCTACGGTTTTAAACATGTCATGAACTACACAAGCAGTGAGTGAACAAAAACACTAGATCTCCGACTGATTCAGGTATGAGTGCGATCTGTGATTCGATATTTCGATTCGATATTTCGATTCTCGAAGTTGCGCGCGCTTTGACACACTGGAATTGGCGGGCAGTTCTGGCGGACGCACGACACGGCGCGGAACTACGTTCGGCTTGTTCCTGTATTTCTCGCAAATATTATTGTCCCGCGCGCAAATATCGGTCGTACGTGTGTATCACAAAGTGGCGGGCATTTGTAGTGATGTGTAATTAGCATTGCGCGCTCGCTAATTGACGAGGTTTGTGGCGAAATTGCTCCGCGATCATTCCGCGAGCGCGGAACACAAAATGGCCGACGCGCTACGCGAGAAGAATTTCGTTCGAATTAATTTGTAATTTGTTTATTAATCACGTTTTATCTTTTATTGTTTTAGGATCAGACGAACTTCCTAAGGATGAGGTTGGCGTTCGCGGTACCGGAGGAGCCGGATCGGGATTCTCGAGATTTCTTTGAAGGTGAGTATCACACATTCACACAGCGTCTATTTCGTTATTTCAGTTTTTAAGAAATATTTATAATAAAAAAGTTAAATTTATATTCACTCTTCTGTTTATATTCCTTTATTCGTTGTTTTTGATTAGGATAGTGCTACATGAAAGTGTAGAAAGTTTACGACATCAGAGGAGCCGGAGGGGTTTTCAAGGGGTTTTCAAGGTTTCTTGGAAGGTGAATATCACACATTCACACACGTTTTAAGACAACGTGTACTTTGTTATTTCAATTTTTAAGAAATATTTGTAACAAAAAATGTAAATGTATATTTATACTTTTATTTATATTCTTTTATTTGTTATTTCAGGTATAGATCTTCTATTAAGATGTTTGCGGCGCACTGAAGGAGTTGGATCGAGCTTTTTAAGGTTTTTTGAAAGGTGAGTATCATATATTCACACAAGTCTAAAACAGCATACTTCGTTATTTCAGTTTTTAAGAAAATATTTGTAGAAAAGAATTAAAATTTAGTTACTCTTCTATTTTATATTGTTTTATATTTTTTTATTTTTTGTTTCAGGTGTGGATTTTCCATGAAGGTGTTTGCGGCATCAGAGGAGGCGGTTCGGACATAAACTAGACTGACACAAAGACATGTGTCACTTTTCTATGAAAGTGTTTGCGGCACCAGAGGAGCTGGTTCGGGCATAAACTGGACTGGCACAAAGGTATGTGTCACGTATTTTTTAGTTTTATAGACACTACATTCAAAAATATTAATAACTGATTGTTGAAGCTTGTTTATCTAACAACAAAATCTTATTTTTTTGTTACAGAAAGTTCTTTGTAAAAGAAAGTGGCCAACGACAGGTTAGTGCGCTCTAGGGCAGGTGACGGTTTTTACTTTAAATCAGTGCGATCCGCGTTGTAGATTGTAAATGTTGATTAGAAAAGGAAACATTGAGAATAATAATAGTATAAATAATCAACTTTGTTTTAATAGAGATGAAAAAGTACACATATATATAATAAAATATTTAAAAATTTGTAATTAAGCAGTAGTTTCCTAAAAGAAATTCTATATACAATACAAAAATTCTATATAAATTACAAATCTATTTATAAGACAGAGAAAGATAAAAGAAATATTAATATAATAAAACATACACATTATCTTTTGTATTATATTAGTTATATTTATTCTCAATGTTTCATAGTTTGTTATCACGGCGGATTATTTGTCCGCACTGCGTCGACATCGACGCCTTACCAGAAGCAATCGCGCAATTCGGTATCGCGATTTTTATCTTTATTTATTCATAATTTATTTTAATTAAAGATGTTTAGTAAATTGCTTTTTATAAAAATCTTTTTATCTTTCTTTTTAGAGAATATGCTTTGCTTAAATATTGTAACAAAAATAAGTCTTGCAAATCTATAGGAAATCTTTGCAGAAAGTGTGTGCAAACCTAAGTATAAAACTATCACCTATTACAGGATTAAACCGAAAATTTCGTTTCGTTTTAAATTATTTTTGTGCTTTCTAATTAAAAATATTCTATAGATTCTCGTGAATTCGATATTATATTTTCACATAATACAGTGTTTAATACAGTGTGATATATATATAATACAGTGTGTTTTAAGTTATTTATTTATTTTGCGTCGCAAGTGTGAAACTAATACAAAGGTAGACAGAAAATTTTAAAAATTGGACTTTCGCGTGTTTCGCGTCGCGAGTGTTGTGAAGTGCAACGACGTGGGAGAACGTGGGACGACGTGGAGACGACGTGAGATGACATAAGGACGTTGTAGAACGACGAAGACAAAAACAATTGTTGAGGATGAGTAGAGCGGAAGATACATCGATGGACAACGAGGGACCGCTTAAATATGAGTCAAAATAATTGGTTTTTTTTATTAATCTATTCCTTTTAATCATAATCCTTTCACAGCGGTTGTGAAAATTATTTTACACGCGTGTATTAATGATAAGAAAATACAAAAATATATAAACTTCTTATAAACGTACAGATATGTGATTTGATGTGTAAAATTATACACATTTACATTTAAAGACATTTGTATAAAATTTTTTACATAATAATTTTTCTATAAAGACTAAAAGAAATAGATTATTATACTTTTGCATGTGTAGTAGTTTGCGTTTTACAATCGCACTGATTTTTAGTGGCAGCAATACTCAGATCATGCGCTTGTAGCATGACGTTCTTTAACTGCCACTTTTGCATGCTTATATAGACTAATATTTCATATTTTTTATAATTATTGACATTTCTAATCTCACTTGTACTTTGAATTGTGATTGTATATTTTTCTTGTCTTGTCTTTTTTTTATAACAAATATTTTCTCAACATGTGTTTCCCCTTTTGAATTTTCATCGATCCCCATTGCAATACAATTTTAAAAGATAAAATACTTTTTCAATCATATAAAATATATTCTCAAACATAAAAATAAAATATAAAAATTTACGTTTCGCGTATGAAATAAAAATTCTAAAACAAGTACACATTGATTGAAAGGACGAATCTTTGCTTTACATTTTAAATTATCTTTCTAAAGTGGAATGGAAGTATAATGATTATCTTGTTAGATCTTACACAGATAAGTGTGTAATTAACATTTCGAGTCTGATGAAAACTTCAAACATCTTCTAAAGCAACGATAAAAACATTTTCTCGAATGTTCACCGTCATTAAATAAGAATACTCTCGTTATCTTGTATTTATCTGTTATCTACAAACAGTCATTAGATAAACAGTCGGTAAGATAGATTACACAAACTTGCATAATATCGAGATCACACAGATCTCCAGCACGTGTGCTAAAATTAGGTTTGCGTGCTGTCATGGCCGGTAATTACAAGAATTTTATAAAATTGTTGGAATCTTGGCCACTGGACAAATCTAAAGTTGGCAGGTAATTATATTACAAAATAGTGGGAAGCTAGATCATTTTTATGTACAAGTAACTTTTAAGTTTTACAATAATTCAATGTTGATCATATCAGAACATTTGCTACCAAAAATATCAGGTTAGATCAAGTTAGAATGCTCTTCTATACATTTTGTTTTCAATAACTTAGTGAACAAAATAAATTGTTTGTTCATTTTATTTGATTTGCTCAAAATAGTATTTAAAGCTTCTCTTTAGATTTTTATAAATAATCGAATGATTTTTAGTGATTTGGGACAACACATTCGTGATCAGATCAAGATTGCTTTTGCAAAAGGTGAAGCAGCTCAACCGGATCCAGAACTGTGTAATCGATATTACGCAAGTTTGAATAGAATATCGTCCAACTATCATGGACAGATTTACAAACGCTCTTTGTTGAGTACTGCAAGCGGATTGAACAGGGAACAATGTAACATGGCACTGACTCCAGAAATGTTAGAGGCTTTTAAAGAGGAAGATAAGAGTTTTGTTAGCAGAGTATATGGAAAGATAAAAACATTTGTTAATAATGATTAGAATTATGCTTAGATGTTTTGTAAACAAGTTTGTCAGGGAAAGTTGTTTTACTAACAAAACACATGCATTAGTAGCAAATGCTAACTTGATAGGCTCAATTAGAGAATATAGTCTAGAATATGATGTCTCCTCTAGTAACAACAATTCTTCTCACATGCCTGTTATGGCACAGGAAGTATTGTCTTACATGGAGCCATCACCAGGCAAGACATATGTAGATATGACGTTTGGTTCTGGTGGGCACTCTATTAAACTTTTAGAACAGTCATCTGACATCAAAATATTTGCGTTAGATAGAGATCCAGTAGCTTACAATTATGCGCAAGAGTTGTCAAAGAAATATCCTGATAAAATAATTCCATTGTTAGGCAGATTTTCTGAGTTACCACAGTTATTGAAAGAACACAATGTAAAGACAAATAGTATAGATGGCTTTTTGTTTGATTTCGGTTGCTCATCAATGCAATTTGACGTGGCAGAGAGAGGGTTTTCGTTGTCAAAAGACGGACCGTTAGATATGAGAATGGACGGTTTTCGATACTCGGAACAGCCTACTGCTGCTGATGTTTTAGAAAGAGCGACGGAGGAGGACTTGGTTCGCATTATAAAAACTTACGGGCAGGAGAAGCGTGCTAAAAAAATCGCGCGTGCTATTGTCGAGGCGAGATACATGTTTAGAAAGTTAGAAACGACAAAAGAACTGGCTCAGCTGATCGAGTCCACATTGGATGGTGAAATCAGAAAAGACAGTCTCGGTAGATTTGCGCACTCTGCCACAAAAACGTTTCAAGCGCTTAGGATTTTTGTTAATAACGAATTAAATGAAATCAATTATGGCGTGCTAATCGCGCAAATGTATTTGAAACTTCAGGGTCGTTTGATAACGATCTCTTTTCACTCGCTCGAAGACACCATAGTTAAGAGACATATTTCTGGTAACATACAAGATAACATGGCTAATACCGTAGCTTTAAGATACGCGAATTACGATAAAGTCTTTAATAGGGACGAAATCGAAATGTTAGCGCAACCGCCTTGGAAAATGATGCACAAACATGTTTTGACGCCTACAGATGAAGAAATCGAGACAAACCCGAGATCGCGATCGGCAAAGTTCCGTGCTATTGTCAAAGTAAAATAATTTTATCTCTTCTCAATGCGCATATGTGTTAAATAACAATAATTAATACTTTCTATTACACAATGTGTATGTACACACAAATAAATTAAGATTATGTAATTACGATATGCATGTTTACCTCAAATGTGTTATCCATGCATACGTTGTATATAAAAAATAAATAATATAAGAATCTTAAGTAGAAAAGTATTTATTGTTAACTATTTATATTTTAACATGTAAACTGCTGCGTACAAAATTCTTTTTCTTCAGAAATAAGTGTTTGTTTTCAAAACAGACCTTCTATCTCGTTCGTTTCGCTATTCAAATCCATATCGTAGATGCATGGTCTAGTTGAAAGTCCAGGTATCATCATAATCTGAAATGTAAAATCAATAAGAGAATTATTTAGCAGATTTAGTTTTCAATTAATGAAAACAAAATTGTTCAATCATTCTTTTTTCTCACCTCTCCCACCATGGGAACGACAAATCCGGCGCCAACGGAAACGAATATGTCTGTAATATTGAGAGTAAAACCAGTCGGTGCGCCTTTGATAGACGGATCTCCGGTTAACGAATTCGATGTTTTTGCCATGCATAGCGGCAATATGTTGTATCCTAATTTGTTATATTCTTCAATCTTTTTCTGCACCTGTAATACCGGAATAGAAAGAATTTATACATTACAATCATGTGTGAACACAAGATGGTATAAGTTTTATGTACAGCGCGTCGGTTTTTCTCATGAGAAATTTTTATATTATTTCATAAAAAAAAAAAGATTCGTTCACCTTTTCCGCGAGAACGACTTGGCCAGCGCCGTACATTTCCTTGGCGATTTTATTGATTTTGTCTTCAATACTGCTCTCAAGGTCGTACAGTAGATGGAAATTGTTGGGTTTTTCTGTAGTGGCTATCAATGCGTCAGCAAGTTTCAAGGCACCCGTGCCACCTTCTGCCCAATGGGTGCATATCACAGCGTCACTTGCACCACTCTCGAGTGCTAGACGTTTAACGAGGTCCAGTTCCGCTTGAGTATCCGTGCTTTAAAGAAATTAACGTCATAATTTTTTATGACTTTTTTAAAATATTCGACAAATTATTCGACAAAAAAAACCTCACTTGTGAACGTTAATGGCAACAACTACGGGCACGCCGAATTTCAGACCGTTGCTGATGTGCTTTTTTAGATTTTCGGCGCCTTTCAAAATAAGGTCGAGATTTTCTTCGAGATATTCCTTCTTCAAAGGAGATCCTGTTGTAACTGGCGGTCCACCGCCGTGCATTTTCAACGCTCTGACGGTCGCCACGAGCACAACTGCGCTCGGCACGTGTCCCGAAGTGCGACATTTGATGTTGAAGAACTTTTCCATACCGATATCCGATCCGAAACCGGCTTCCGTAATTACAATACCTTCCGGTCCGACTAATTTTAGGGCAATGGCATCAGCAATAATAGATGAACAACCGTGGGCTATGTTGGCAAACGGTCCAGCGTGTATCATTACCGGTGTACCTTCCAATGATTGCATAAGTGTCGGCTCTATGGCGTCTTTCAACAGAATCGCCATTGCCCCTGTCATGCCCTGAAGATTAACAGATATTTAGACGAGAAATAATTGCTTTTGAAAATCACAAATATATCTTTTAAATATTTTATTTAACACGCAATCTCGTAATTGTTACTAACGAAATCTTCAGCGGTCAAAGGCTCGCCGGTTTTGCTAAATGCGACGACGATGTTGCCAAGCCGCTCCTTCATGTCGTCGACATTGGTCGCCAACGCGAGAATTGCCATTATTTCCGAGCCAACGGAAATACGAAACGACGTTTCTCTCGTCAAGCCCTTCTCGGTTGGGCTCTGACCAATGGTGATCTTCCGCAAGTATCGATCGTTAGTATCCACCGCTGTAACAAAAAAAAACAATTTTGAGTACAACGTTTTTCTCATAAGAAGCGTTATCTTATAAGCTCTTTTATATCGCACCTCGCGTCCACGTGACGTTCTCTGGATCAATATTCAATCTTGCAAATCGACTCTGCTCTTCTTCCGTTAATGTATTCGGATCGGTCTTCGTGATATCCAGTTTTTGCAATCGTCTTAACTGAATTTTCGAAAACTGCCTGACGCCCTTGATAGTCGGCACCAACCGATCGTAAAGAGCCTTGTCGCTCTGCGTCGATTCGTGGAAATATCGCGCATCAATCTGCGCCGCCAGTAGATTATTCGCGGCGGTAACGGCGTGAATATCACCGGTTAAATGAAGATTGAACTCTTCCATAGGAATTACCTAGCAAAACAGTCAGATAAGTTAGTTAGATCAACGATCGATAATTTTACAAAAATTGTGACAATGTTACATAATCTTCACGGACAATTTCACATTCACGTTTGATAGTTTTGAGAAAAATATTTGAGACAAAAATTTTCTGTCGTACCTGTGAATATCCACCTCCGGCAGCTCCGCCTTTAACTCCGAACGTAGGTCCTTGACTAGGTTGTCTCAGGGTAGCGATCGAATTCTTGCCTTTGTGCGCCGTCAGTGCTTGCACCAAGCCGAGAGTAGTTGTGCTCTTGCCCTCGCCGAACGGTGTCGGCGTGATACCCGCCACCACGACCAGCTTGCCGTTCTGTTGATTTTTTAATCGTTGCAGCACACTGAGCCCGATCTTGGCTTTCTTGCTACCGTAAAGACTGAACTCGTTCGGCATCAGTCCGATCTCATCGGCTAGTGTAGCGATCGGCTTTGGTTCTTGACTTCGGGAGATGACGATATCGCTCGGTACAGGCTTTACAGGATTTATTTTGAGAGGTCGTAGGTTCCATTGAGTGTTGAGGAGTTTCTGTGCCATTCTTTGCGCAGATATCACGGTGTTCTTCATCAACATCGCTACCGTCATCGGCCCGACGCCGCCCGGTACCGGAGTAATATACGAAGCTACTTTGACAGCTTCCTTAAAGTCCACGTCGCCCACCAAACGCTGTCCGCTTTTCTTTGTAGGATCTGAAACATGTTCCTTGACGTTGTAATATTTATCGTTGCAACATATGTGTGCATATTTATTAATAAAAAATCGAAATAATAAAAGATAAATGCTTTTAAGTGTACTCGTGTTGTTGTAGAACTAAACTCGCGTTGGTCCGTGTGACGCACGTATCCGCGACTGAACTTGAACTAAAAAAACTAATGATGTGACTTATCATGTTTTTCTATGCTTTCTCCTCGATGTTCCATAATCTTTGGATTGCATGAGCGGAAACTATCTTCTGTCGTATTATATATAGAGAAAGGGATGGAAAAGAAGAGGATGATATGCGTAACGGATGTTTAATTTAGAGAAGCTATATACCTGATACGGGGGTGATGCCGCAATCGATGACAACGGCACCCGGTTTAATCCAATCGCCTTTAACAAATTCGGGTTTTCCTATAGCCACAACTAAGATATCAGCTTCGCGTACCTATAATTTTTTAAAATGTTAATCGTAGTTTTTGCTTATATGTATATTATTTCATATAATTTTTTATATAAGTTGAAAGAAATAATCAGGAACTAAAATGATTGCTTACAACGTCAGGGAGATTTTTCGTTCTTGAGTGGCAAATTGTTACGGTAGCATTGTGCATCTTTAATAATTCGGAAGCTGGCGTGCCGACGATTTTGCTTCTTCCTAAAACAACGGCTCGAGCACCGGCAATTGGCACGCCGCTTCTGAAAGTTGTTTTGTTTTTGTTTAATAATAATTGCGTAATGAGAAGAGAAATGTTCTTTTACCGCGCGTTTAGAATTAAAAAATGAAAATAACGTACTTTTTAATTAACTCGATGCAACCATTCGGAGTGCACGGCACAAATCCCGATGTATCACCGATCGCAGCTCGGCCTTCGTTAACAGTATTTAATCTGGAATTAGAAAATTATAAATATATTTTGTGGGAAGGATAAATATATTTTATACAGATGTTTTGTTCTTTTTAAAATGTTTTTTAGAATGTAAGTTACTTCGAAGTTTTCCTATAGAATGTATTTCTTCAAGTATAGATCTGTATTTCCTATCGCAGCGCGATGTGTCAAAGGGCACAGTTTTTTTTTGTTACCGCTCTTATCGCTGTTCAATGCGTCATGAAATTTCGATGTGTTACTCTTTCATAATATGTGTTTCGAACATACATAATTTACAGACATTGTTAGAAAAAATGATTTCTCATTCTTAAGATTAAGTAATTAGACACGTGTTTCCGACTTTAGCAATCTGTATATTTTGGAGATAGTCTGTGTGTATATAAAATAAACACGTATATATATATTTACCCGTCGACATCCTTTTCCGGCGATACCAAATCGGTAATCAGGTTAGAATTAATTTTATTTATACTGTCAAGCGGCATTTGCACAATAATTCCGTGAACATTCGGATTAACATTCAGCTTGGTAACCTCATTGATGAGTTCCATTTCTGTGATAGTGTTGGGAAGTTGCAAGTGTCGGATGTCGATTCCTATTTCCCGAGCAGCATTAGCTTTGTTCTTTATGTAGACATTTGAATCCTCCCGCGCGCCCACCTGAACGATAGCCAAGCTAGGTGAGAAGCCAGGTAATTTTTCTTTTAAGGTGTTCACATCTTTGATCAGTCCCTCGCGAATTTCCCTGCAAAGTTTTGTTACATACGTGTTTGATAATTGCAGAAATAGATCGCATAAATCTACGAGAAATAAAGTTTTAAGAAGAAATGGTATTAAAAAGGAATTTTTTATAATAGTGATTAAAGTTTTTTTTTATATTCTTTCATATTTGTGCTTATTTTACGTAGTGTGCGCAGTATGTGTTTATTTTGCGCGCGCGCAAACGTACAGTTGGCTATATGTGATTACATTGCTTGATAAGGAAACTATAGTTTTACATGTGTGATGAATTAGACGTAGAATTACACATGAACACATAACCTCACAAAATAAACGATATTAATGTGTAGCATTAATATATCTTTTTATAATAATTGCAAATAACTAATTATATGATTAAATTACAATATAAACGTTTACGAGATATGAATTTTTTTGCTTGACAGCCGTAAAAAGTGTTCGGAAAACTTAAACAATTATTGAAACTTAAACTGTTGTTTTTTTTTATTGCAAGATTTTCTTCTTAAATCTATGATTTTATACGTAAAATCCGTGTTAACATATACATTTTATTTCTTCCTCTTTACGAACACTCATGTTATTTGATATTTTGTTCTTGTATGTTAAATCATTCAATCATTCTTTGTAAATGTGGTCTAAGTATTCTTTTAAATGTTTCTCTCAATATTTTCAATATAAAATTCATACGTTTGTTAAGACGCGATGCTATTATTGAGATTAATCAATTGATATCTTTCTTTCGCGAATTCGAAACAACTGCGCAGAATAAATGAATATTACTCACTTTGCCAATTGAGTGCCGGACAATATAACTCCTCGCACGTCCGTGGACATGGTTCTATTGAGAAATCTACAGAAAGTTTTAAAGTTTGGATAAAAAATTTATAATTTACTAGCACAAAGTTAATTTTCCTATGCGGTTAAAATTAAGTTTTGTGATAAGACGGCACGAGAAACCTCTGTATTTATTGACTGACTGTTACCGCTTGAATAGATCTTCTTACTGTATCTGACCGGTTCACAAGTGGGTCTCGGCGTTATACAGAGTGTCTCGGAAATACGCATTATTGATACTAGAATGAATTCAGTGTTAAATTTTTCACGAGAAAAACACGACACTTATTTTTATGACGCTCTTCATATATATAATTTTACAAATAATATAAAACATTTAATTAATCTAATTTACGGAAATAATTCAAAGTTTAATTAATTCTTCTAGTTCGAAAGAGTGGTTAGGTGTCTGTTTTCTGAACCACCTTATATAAACGTATTTATCTCAAGTGTTACATCATATATGCGTACAGTGATATACATTCAAATAAACACAATATAGATTATTCAAAGTTATTGTTATTACAATCAAACAACAAAATTCCTGTTTAAACTAAAACAATTAACGCTAGTCTTACTTAAAAGTTTTCAATATTCGTATCATGAAGTTGATGTCTTAACGACTCAACGATAACTACACTACAATCTTTCTTTAATTTTTGATAAATGCATCTCTGCTGGGGTTCGAAAAATGGTGTTACAAAATGTGTTTACTAGTTCTGCATGTTACAAAATTCAACGAGATACACTTTGACTTGCCGCACAGTTGGTCTTGTATTTAATCTACATACTTATATTATTTTCATAGATTATTCTTTTAAAATAAAATAATAAGATAAGAGTGCGACTTTATACAATTATAGCGTTTGTAACAAGCAGTAACTATCATTAAAACAATTATACATGAAATGCATATTTTGCGTCACATGTAATTGATGTCTAGAAACATAAAGTTGCTTCAACAGTGTCTTGACCAATGACAGACATTATTTAGTGCACTCATGTGCTAATTTACGATATTGACTGTACGTTATCTTATGCGTCAATATACGTCACCGCTGTTTTTTCAACGCGATCAGAATCGGTGCAAAATTACGAAACAACGATATCTCGTTAAAAATACATCTCTGCAACATCATTATAGATAATCTACTTATATGCCTATAAAAATATTTATCAATAACAAAAAATATGAGAATGATAACGAATATATTTTGTACCCGACGTCATCGTCTACGACTGGCAGATTTGTAATGACATTAAACCGCGGTTTCGACTGATCATCATACAGTCTTGCTGTCAGAGGTCGGAACAATCGTTGAAGATTAGTAAGATTAACCGTTAAGATCCCCTTTCCGTTCTCCGAAATTGCCTCTTCGCCGAAAGATTGCGAGAGCCCGAGGAAGGATCGCGATTGTATTTGCGCGCTTTAGATGTAGACTTGTTCCTTGAATCCCACGGGACAGCTTTATGTTTCCCCCTCAATTCAGGTCCTTCCTTCATCCCATTTAATCTCTTTCCTCTTACGAAACATGTAGACTTAATCGCGTCTTAATTACTAAATTTTCGCGGTACCAGTTCTGTCTCTTTTTCTCTCGTAAGATTTTAAAATTATCGTTATGTCAATCGACAAAAATTTATTTATTTTACTGTTATGTTTACAATTCACACCGCTTGACCATCGGAGATCAACTAAACTAATATACACATCGCAAAATCTTGAATGCGCGCGCTATATCGAGCAATGGAGCTTGCTGCAAAAGGGGCGAGTTTGTAGCTTCGTCGCGGCGTAGGTACCTATTCCATAGGTACAGATTCCAACTTGTGCGGATAGTTGGGCTTAAGGGTTCCAGGGAGAAACTAGCCTTGGGGTGACTGGGAGCTACGGATGATCGGGGCTGAGGCAAAAGCTTCGGGAGGGAGAGAACGGGTGGGAAGGCGGCAACGACGGAGGATAGCAGCGGCCCAAGGTGTAGGGTGGAAAGGTCGCTGCAGATCTCGAAGAGCGTAGCAACTCGGACCGCAAATTCCTTTACGGTGTTCGGTGTGCGGCACATTCGCAGTTAGAAGCAAGGAACCGGCTCGTTTTCGCTAATAGGGCGCGTCCAACTTTGCGCCGGACGGGTGATACTTCGAAGGGCGCGTTGTCCCAATTCTCCGCTACGCTTTCCGAGATTTCCGTTTCGGGATTTCTACGTTTACCGCGCCGCCGGTCACGCAAAGCTCTGCAGGGACCGCTTGCAAACGCTACACGTTCGGTGGTCTTACTTCGATCGCCGAGTTTCGTTCGCCGAATATGTTTATGTTGTCGATCGCATATAGACAATTGTCTTTTCCTATCTTCAAATTTAATCGAAAAAGTTTTATTCGATTTCAGTTTACGTTCACATTATTACACAATTTGACATTTTAAGACTTTTTAACTTTTCCGCTCTCGATATTACATACAAGTATAATTATTTTTAAATTGACTAGTAGATCTTATTTTATTAATTTGTGCTGAGTTAAGTTCAACTCAAAATATAATTGTGCTTAAATCGCTCTTTCAATTATAGATACTTTATATTAATTATAACAATATAAGTAACAATATAAGTAACAATTATACATCAAATGACCTTTAATCGACAAGCTTATCAAAGTTCGTTACGTATAGTCGCTCTACAGGTGAGATTCGTGATACGTTTTCCATCAGAGATGCTTAATGGGATGCTAGTGGAAATTAACGACCTGTCGCCACTCCTTCACATCTATGCGATATCTCGGGAAGTGGGAAAGAGAGAGAGACGGAACATTACCGGATTGGACGCGACCGGCAATAAATAGATGATTGAACGTAGTCCCGGCGTCAGACGGCGGAAGGGATATGAAATTAATACAAGTCCTGCAGGCCCACCCTGCGAGACGTCTATACCTTCGCGGAAAGGTATTTCTGGCATCCTTAAGTTTCTCGAGCGGAAGGACCCTTCGATGCGAATATCAAGGAAATTAGAGATGTTAGTAGGTAGGCTCGAATTATTGACGCTTCGCCGGACAGTTGTGCGACGCGGTCATTGATATTTCGTGATTCGACCATTATATCTATCCGCGCGTCTTCTCTGTGCGACCTGACAGGGCGTAAAGACCGCAACGTATACGATTCTTCGTGAGATTGAACAAGAACAAAGTCGCGAAGAATTAGGAGACCGAGAAATGGCGAGAGCTTTATAAATTTTTCGCTCCATCGCCGTTCGCGAAACGTTACGTCGAAGTAAGTTAACGCGAAACGTCGTTACGAAATACTGCGCAGCAGTTCGCTACTTTTACGAGACTGGCTAGAGGGTAGACGAGACTCTTCTTATTTTTCCCGGCGCAGTAAAATCTATGGCGAAAGTTCGAAGGTTCCGCGAGATTGAAAACGCATCGTGTAAGCACAGCCACACCGAAAGTTTATATGGAATAACTTTGCGCGAGACACTCACGAAATGTGGAAATGACATTATCGCTCTCTGAGTTCGGCGCTACTCATGCTGATTGGATGCGGAAAATCGATGGGTGCGTAATAGGTTCGTTTCGAAATCGAAAGTGCTGTTTCACTTGTTTACTTGTGCGTAGCAAGCAATCAGCGTAACGCGTTTTTCAAATGTTTGATTTTTTATTTTAACAAATCGTCGCTACATTAGCGATGTATATAGAATATAGATAGCATTTGTGTATAAATATCGTTTAATATTCAAGGTAAGTGTGTAATAGACGAGAAAGAGAAAAAAAGCGCTGATCTTAGACTTTTAATAAACACAGCAGTGAACAGCAACTTGTTGAAGAACAAAAGAAAGATTTGTAGTGACAGATATAGAATATGTTTTTATTACAATTACAAAAATTGCACACATAAATTTTTGCCAATATACAAAAATCATTTACTCGTATATTCTGTCTCTAATCGCTCTTTTGTGTTTTATTACACATTTGTTCTGCATTATTGTGATGCATGCGGGCGAAAGATATTAAAGAATCTCGCGTCTTAGTAACGTGAGCAGCGATTGATCGTTACGACGGTTGAGAGTGGTTCGGTCAATAGTTGGGAATTTCGAGGGTACCCTCTAACTGTGTTTGGAGCAGGGGCAAGAAAGATAACTTTGCAGAGAGAGGGTAAGACGTGGCTTGCTGGGGGTTGATTGGGTGACCCCTCGCCCGCCCTTGCAAGCCTGCGTCGCCCTCCATCCAGCATCTCGCCTTCTCTCCACGATGATGAAAGCGATTTCACCCCTCTTGCTGGCTTCCTAGAAAAATATGGCCGACCAAATACAATTTGAAGGGGTTCGAACGCTTCGATCTATCGGCGAGAGTAAAGCGATATGAACCATCTTGTTGGCAAGTATTGCGAGAAATTCCTGGCGTTCCTTAGAAAATGTTCATAGCGGAATACACGACGTGTTAACGAATTAATAATCTAGTGATGCAGCATGTAAGATTGAAAAAAACTAGTAAATTGAAAATCTATATTTTACACATGAGGATACAATATTTTGCTGATACGAGTAATTTTATATGATTCTCTCGGGGTGTATATACATAGAAAGACGTAGTTAGACCAATAATTCGACCAATCTTTTCATCGAACAAGACGGGTAATGAACGCAAATTGCGGCATCGCAGTCGAGCCAAACGATGATTCGAATATAAAGAGAATAAGAAATTAAAAAGAGTTAAGAGACGGTACTGATTTCTCAATCCAACAAGAATTACGGTAAATAACAGATACGAAAAAAAGATCTCGTTTAATGCTCTTTCGCGATAGAAATATCGAGTGAGTTATCCACAAAAATTATGATGAATCGCGGTTTGATTACGCTTTGATCACTTCCGATTGTATAAAATCTCGTGATTTTCTTTTTCCGACGTTTTTATTCGCGGAGACAGAATTGACAGAAACGACACTCGGAATAGCATCAATTTCTAACGCGTACCAAACGGGAATCGTCTCGTACACTCTCTTGTATCGAGAAGTTCACCCGTCAAGATAAAGTTTCTCCCGAACTTTAAGGAGTGGAACGGGTATATAGTCGTGCCGAAGCATCGAGATCTCTCGCAACAGAACAATAGTATAGACGCCGGATTCTCTTCTTAGATAACATCTAAACATCGTCCGGGTCGGTCAATGCAGGAAGGGTAACTAGAAGCCATTTCTGACCTTCGTGAAAGTCTACGCCCGAATCGTCTCCGGGTTGCCTTACCATCTTACCAAGCCATATTGAATTATGGTTATTACGAGAGCTCCCGTCCTCTTGCGAGATACTTCGTGTCCTTTGAAGTCACCGGAGAGTTTCGATTTCGGCGAGTCCAATCGCTTTTTTGCTTGCGGTCAAGGGAACCGGTTGATGAGAGAGAATCTGGAGAGTTCTTAGTGCGTGTCTTAAATTTTCGTACGTTTGACAGATTATAACATCAATGTAAAGTTGTATTTTATTTTTTCTCTACATTTTAATTTTTTCTTAGATTAATTAGAAAAAGAAAAAAATAATATTGATATACAATAATTTTATTTATAGATGACGAGATATTTATAGAAAGATGCGTACAATATTTAAATAAGGAAATGCAAATTTCTGTGAGAAAAAATTGTTTCCACAATTAGTACGGCATAGCAAGTAACACGATGTTATAAACTGTTTAGTTAAACTTTGATGGAAATTACTTAAACTAGAAGAATTATGTTTTTTTCTTCTCTTCTAAAATTTATCTTGCAATCTTCAAATAAGACTTTTATATTGCAGTTAGATGTAGAACGCTACTATAACGAATCTTCTTTACGTTAAATCTAGTTTATTTTGCGTCGGAAGTTTTAATCTCTTCCAGAACTACAGGTTCTGTTCGATCTGAAACATGAATACCCACGAGATTGAAATAATCCGTACAACACACTGCTTGTCATCTTCGAGGCTCGTTCGTAACGTGTACTTATCAAGGTAAAGAACTTACTGAGACTCGAAACGCGCGTCGCATGGGAGATTCCGTTCAATCACGATCTTCCGGTATTCTCGAGAGTGCGATTAGTTGGCCTAGGATTCATCGATGCAGATGTATCGCACGATGTGCATCCCTTCGGCCTCTTACTTTGCACGCTCTCTCTTTCTCTCTTTCTCCGATATTCCGCGAGCTTCTTGCCAACCCCTATCCCTTTTCCACTATGCCGCGCGTCCACGCACCCCTCCCGAATAACCTTAGTTACTTTGCTCGACTGTTAGGTACCCGAAGCCAGCGCGCTGCCGAAGTACGAAACTCTCGGCTCCTAGGAGAGTCCTAGGTAATCACCGAACTTCGCTGCTCTCTCGGGAACGGGTGGCGGCGGGGTGGCCTCTCACTCCACGACTCCGATCTCGGCACCAGGAGCCGATATAACTTTGTTCCTGGGGGTGCAGTACCGCTTCACGAGCCAAGGCGACCCCATAGCTATGCTCGTCGTGGATTTCCATTGCTGCGCACGACTCGTATTATCATTGCTTCGCGTATATTTCGTGAAAGAGGCGGTTTCACTTGAAAAGTTTTTCCCTTGCAGTATTCTACGTTTTTCAGATAACGAAACTTATGTTAACTTTTTCCTCCCAGGAGGGAAATAATATTTCTTGATTTTATATTAAAAGTAGATGTTTTTAGTCATGTTTTCATTTTTGAAATTTCATACATAAGAAATAAATATTGTGAATATATTATCTCTAAATTTATCTCGTCTATTTTCAAAAAATATATTAAACAAGGTAGAAATTTTATAACTGCAACTATTTGAAATTGTTCGAAGTAATCATAAACTCGCGGATCAAAATGATAAGCACATTTAATTAATATATAATAATATTATTTCAATACAAAATAATATTGATTAGTTCAACAATCTGTCAAAACAATTTCAAATAATGTTACGTAGTCGAACGTCGCATAAAGAATTTACATAAAATTCTTTTATTATTAAACGATCAATTATCGCGATATTAATTAAATTTGTATAAAATCTTCGAAGTGATTATAAGCTGTTCGTTCGAGTTTAAAAGCAGTCGAATCTATTCTTGACATGAAGAAGCCCGCTTGTTACGACCGGTCTACGAATCTCGAGAATTTCACTCTTATCGCGAGTATTCTCGGCGAGACGGGTCGATGGACAATAAGGCCGTTGGATGGATCCGCGTATCTCAACAATGGCGGCTTATTATCTCGAACAAAAGCAGAGTTATGTTTCCCCCTCGGTCGGGGGTGGATGCTGGTCACCCCCTTCGAGAAAGACGACGGTGACCATAAGCCTACTAATGGATTCCTTCAGCGGCAGCTGTCGCCTTAAGATTGACCGACTTCAACTGAATTAATCTCAGTGTCTGTACCATACACTTACACAGTTTTCAGTAAATTACGACCGAGAAAACATTCTCCTTTTGTCGCAATCCTAATTGAACTTACGCGAACTAAGCGCGAAACTAATGATAGAAACCTCATTATAAAAGTTAGTCGTTTTTGTCAATATTGTCTAAATACGTTCTTAGCACTTTCTTAAAGAGAAAATTATTTGCCGACACTTTTAAAGAGAGAATCTTACTTTTATTTAAATCAACACTTAAACGGCTCTGATGATATCTTTACAACGAAGAATAAGTTTAACAGAGAAAACGTATTTGTAGAAAACGTATTTGTTGATTACACACTGCGAATTCCGCAGCTTGTCCAGCAATTTTCTCAGAGATGGCGTATGGAGCCATTTTGCGAACTGTTTCAGCAGAAATAGGGGGTGAGATAATTATTGATCGTGGACGTCTGTGACGCTTAGCTACAGCCACCTACACAAGATGAGAGCAAGTTTCTCGTTTCTGCTCTCTGAATTGTTCGGAAAATCGGTCGGTAACTTGCACACGTGTGTGTTCAAAATTTTTAATATTTTAATTAAAATTTTTTTACGATTATTCGTAAAAATAAAAACTTTCTTAATTACACCATTATTCGGATTACTGAAATAATAATTACACGACGTTTATTCGATACCATAATTTCTGAACACTCTCTCGTCTTTTAGCGCAGCTATTCAGATTTTACATACACACATAATTATCAAAATTTTTAAACTCGAATTGAATTCCGTCTCATTCGACGTCGCGACGTTTACTGATCTCCTAGTAGTTACGGGTTGCCGCAAAAACCGATGAGAGATGAATCGCTTTCGAAAAGATGCGACTTCACGAAACCAGTCCTTCCCATTACCAGAATTAAGAGCTGGTCAAACGCGTTCGCTTCCGTAACGGACGAACTGGTCCTGCGATTCGTCCAGCATCTCGGTGGACCAGAGCGGCGACCGGTTCGTGCGAGAAAATAACCCTGGCTTCTAGTTAGAGACCGGACATCGAGATGACCAACCGGTCCAGCAGATGTTGCTTCAGCTGCTGGTAGCGATTATTATTAAAAATAAACGAGATGAAAGAGGAAAACAGGAAGAGGGAGAATAGGGTGTAGATTTCGTTTCTGTAAATCAAGTCTTGCCACCATGTCCGTACCAAAATCTGTTTATTTCCTCACTCGGAAATACATTGATGCATTTCGTTGTGCGTGTAATACGAAATAAGTATGCGCGTTTGTGCACATAAGTTTCCAAGAATATATATCTCAGAGCCTGTACTATCGCACATGTCATATCTGCTTGCTTTTATACAATGAAAATATAAAATTAGAAATTTTTGAAAAATATAAATTTGATACTTAGATTTTCTGACGCTTTTTGAATTTATCTGTATTTGAAAATAGATTTCTCATCATGTTTTTTTGTTGTAATATAAATTCAAGATAAAAATATTTTTATACTTTTAAAAATAATTATATATATTTCTTTTTCAGAAACTTACGATAGTTTAGCTCTGAGTTACAAATTTACAAGCCATGAAAATAATAATTTAATTCGACAGGTTTGACATAAAGTGTCTCTCAGCGACGTACTATTGACATCTATTTTGATAAATATGGACATATTATAGAAAATGGATTTATGATTCATAAATAAATAAATAGTTGTTACAATCAGAAATGGAATGTGTAGTAATTTATATTCGAGAGAATTATAATAACGTAATCAGTCATAAATTTCATCCAATATCTCTCTTGGCTAATTACAAACGATGCTTTCTATCGGTTTATTCTACCTTGTTAAATGATATTGTTAGTATTTTCTCTCCGCATGCGTATTTTACGTTAAGTACTCGATCAAAAAAAAGTTATATATATAATTAGTTGAATATATATAAGACAAAAATCCAATATACCACATAAAATCGCATCCCGTTAAAATACTATCAAATTTCAAAACGTGGTTTACACACCTTTCAAAATAATGTACATGTGCATATATGTATGTGTATAAAAAATTGTCTGTACAGCTTATAAGCAACTCACAGTTGTTCATGCATGCTAAAAATATCGAGAAGTAAGATACATATTTGTACATTTTAAAACGGATTGTGAATCATATCGATTGTGTACATATCGTATACTTTTGTTGTCTATATTTTACAAAAACTACATTCCGAATGTGTTGCAAAACAATATCAGTTCAAATTTGTTTTGAATTGAATAATTCTATTTCTTCAGTACATTTTCGTTGTAATTTTGTTCTCATTGTTCTACATATTTAATCGGGATATTTTACTGTCATTTTCTGAAAATTAGGTTTTGCAATACTGATTTCACACATACCGTTTGTAACATAGGTGATAACGTTGAAAATTTATAGCACTCGTAATTAGCACTCGTAATTAGGCAGCTAGGAGTGATTAAAAATTCTCAAAAGCAATAATTTCATCGCGTAAACAGCGCAGTTTCCCAAAGCCAAAGGAACGGAATTAAACTCGTTTAAAATGTGCGAGGGCGCACGATTAGTACGCAAACACCGCGTAGTACGGAGCCGCTTTGTAAACAATTAGTCGCGTCTGCAGGAGCCGCGAAGGTGGAGCATAGGTGAAAACACGTGCTAATAGGCCGCAATGAAGAATGAAACTTGGCCGGCCGCGGGTATAATCCGGTGAAATGAAGCCGGTAAATAAATAATTAAATAATTAGAGCGCGCGGTGGCCGTCGCCGACTGTCGTGCGTTTCTCAGTGGCGCGTGTTTAGTAGTCGCCGCTGCGCGTGTGAAAGGAAAGGTGAGAAAAAAGGAAGTGCTTCTCTGGTAGTTGCCGGATGGAAAGTGTTTGACTTTGTTACGTTCGCGCGCACCACCAACGCTGAGGACAATTCCTTTGCGTTATCTCGGCGTGAATTTCTCGTAAAGGCCTGAAAATAGCGAGCTCCGGTGACTCTCACCTTCGTCTTAGCGAATTTTTCCTCTTTTTACATAAAAACGTAAATTACGTGTTTGCATAGTGTTAGTGGAATTTTTTATCACTAACTTAAATGTGACACTTGGTGGTAAAATAGAGAGTATTTTAATGGTCGTGGAACTCACAACACGTCTTGATTTAAATAACGTAGTGGTGTAAATATGTTTGCTGAAACTCTAATGTGATTTTGTATTACTATTAATTTAGAAATGAAAGTGTACTTTATAAGTGAAAAAAAGCGAGAGAGAGAGAGACACAGAGAGAATTCTTGAAAGAATTTTTTATACTATATATGTATATAATGACTGTTTGAAAGTTTTAGCTATATACATATACAAAACACAGAATTTGTAATGTTGCATTCTATACATATGCATATTTATGATATAAATTTTGCGTGAAACATAAAGTTTGGAGTTTATACTCTACTGAATTGTGTAAATGAATTTTAAAATAGTTTTTCAGCGTTTAACTTATTTAAATGTTTTGATATACATATGCTTAACTTATGCGACATAAAATTTTACTAACTTAATATTTCTACCTGAAATAAAATTCTGTTAGTACACCAAGAACAGTAGAATTGATAGATGTTTTATGAAAGCAATAGACTCTTTTTAGTAAAGCGTTTATAGTTAAAATATTAATATGAATATTTTTTAATTGAAAAAAATCCATTTATAATACGCGATATACGTGTACATATACGATAAAACATACTAAAATCTCTATATTCGGAACTTGAGAAAAAAATCAATTTAACAAGAACAAGTTATTTGTCAAATAATCGCAAGATGTGATAATATGTTTTTAACTATATTTCTTTTAGTCAGATAATTTGTCTTTATCGCATGACATGTGTGCGAGTTTATCAAATATCTCGAAGAAGAAACTTTTCTCTCATCTCTACAATATTATTTACATATTAAATCTCCGAGAGTGTCTCTTTCTCTCTCATCTAAGTTAGCGAGACGCGACGCAGAATATGAAGTCTTCTTGGCCGTGTTTCTCCGCCGTTTCTACTTTACCGCCTTTCCGGTGGCATGCGCGCGTGAAGCTAGAATGAGCAAAAAGGAAGAAAAAAAAGTGGAAAATATCCGGAGCGCGAGTGTGGGTGATGCGAGCGTGTACCGTTTTATCGCGCGGTTTATCTCGCTCTCTTGCATCCCGACGCTGTTCTGAAGCCACGTTAGCCGTCGAGGCACGGGGGGTAAGAACGCTAATTGGGAGAAGCCCGAGGCCGTTTCTTCTTCCCTTTCCGTCTTGGGGAAAAAAGCGCGCGTCTCCCGCTGCCCTCTGGCCTCTGCCGTCTGCCCGTTTTTTACTGACGTCCCCGCTAAAACAGATTAAGGCTCCTTCGCGCGCGCTCACTTACACGGCTCGCGTTAATTTGAATATATGCATGTTGATTCGAGGAAAATTTTGAGATACGCGATTAACACACTGAGTCTGCCTTACATTTATATTTTAACGCGTCGCTCGTGCTTCTTTAGATTTTCGTTTTTCACACTTTTTTTGACATAAAAATGTCGTTTTAGCCTTACGGAAATCACATATATTTCTTTTACGAACTGTTTCTATGTTTGTGCTCTGATGTTAAAAAAATAAACCTTATACTAATTAAGTTCAAGTTTTTTAGATTAAAACAACAAATTTATACGACGAGCTTCGTGGTTTGAAGTTTCACATAAATACTTCAGTAATTTGAGTTGAAATGTTGAGTTGAATAGAAAGAAAATGTCTTGAATTAATTGAAGTTACATAGCAGACGAGCGTGTGCAAAACGATTAAATTGATTGATACCGCATGAGAGATTCCAGTTATTTTGCAATGAAGTGAATAATTTGAGCTGTAAGCGATAACATTAATTTGTGATATGCGTATTTTAATTTGGATTTACATAGATTTATCGTATCGTATATATCTCGTATGTTAAATTTCGTTCTCACATATTCCCTGACAACTTGGTGAAACTACGTTGTAGTTATAATTTTCAAACTGCGCATATATATGTTATCCCAAAACCTGTGCATGCAACCACAACAAACGCGTTAACACTTTTTTTGTTAGATTCGTAGACTTTCTTTGGTGACTGTACGCAGTCGAGTTTTCGAAACGGGAAAAGTTCTGTCCATCAGGAAAGGGTTCGAACTTTGGCCACCCCTGGACCACAGGAGGGAAAAGGAGAAGGGTGCATCGTAACAAGGGATTTAAAGTATTCACGTACGTAGTGCTGTAAGTTATGGCTGTTGCATAAGGGCGTGGCAATGTCTTAAGTTGTAGACCCACAAGTTCAATGGCGTAGACTTGAAAAATGGAGCAGTTCCAATTTGTTTTTTTGTCGCATGATAGACCATTAGATTTAAATAATTATCGCCGCGTTCGTTGTTATTTTTATCGGTTCGATCGAAGATAAAATTAAAATCAAAATCGCAACTATAATGGGAACGCTTGTACGTACAATATATCGAATTGTTCGATAAAAACTTGGAAAGAATTCTTTTGCAGATTTTATCAAAATAACGTTTGTAAAGACGATAAGAGCAAGTGTTTATAAGAATAAAAATCGAAAAGTTTATAGTGATATCATCTCTTTCTTTGCACGTTATGTACGCGTTACGCATGTATACGTTACGCACGTACGATTATTTCAAGATAATGAAAGTTTCTTTTTTTAGTGCACATTTTCGTTTCGCTCATTAAAGTTTTCCACTGCAAGAGAGATAAAAGGTAGTAAGGAAATTAAGTTAAAAGTTTCCCCGCCAGCGGAATTTTTCCTGCTTTTTGCAGGAACATGTTCGAGCAATATTAAAGTTAAACCACTAGAATAAAATTTTTGTTATAGTACCATTACTACATGACGAAAAAAAACAGAGATTGCTGGTAAAAATTAAAAGTTTTTCTTTCTCAAAGAAATTCCACTTCCTTCTTTTTTGTTTATAATTTTGGTGAAGAAATATTCTTATTGTAGCAATTTTTTGTAGCAATTTGATCTTTTGTAAATTCCCGTGTAACTGTTGTACATATTTTTTAAGATCTTACATTTTTTGACTTTTTATTTACATTTTATTCTTCTCTCGCTGATCTCGTGCTACTGATAAAAAAAAGAGTCTAAAGGCGGTTATTCTCTTTTGTAAAGAGGTCAGCCATCTAACCTTGCAAGCTCATTTTCACAATTTATTCGTCGGAGAGTATACTCTGCGTCCGCGTCCCATTGTTGCAAAAACATTTTTTCCTGCCCTAGCCAAGTTAGGTCTTCGGGAAGAGGGGTAAGGCGACGACGGCGGCGGCGGCAGCGGCTGCGAGGTCGTTCTGGATAATTTTCGGAAGGGTTGCGAGCGCCGCAGAAAACGCTTGAAGTGGCCTCCACTTTTGCGTGGGTTTATGCTTTCCGGTTCCTCCTGTCGCTATTATCCGAGCCTCCTCTGTTCTCCAGTCGCGTTGTGTCTGAAACAATAAAACACGTTCATGAATGAAACCCTTCTCCGGCCATCTCCCGTACCACCTCCGTGCGCTAGACAACCTCGCACCCTTCCGCGTTCCCGGGAGTGGACCACCCTCCCTCTTTTAACGCGCTTTATCATACTCCTTCCATTCATTCGCGGCCTCTGTTAATAAAGTCAAAGGTAGGACGCGGCTGGTGGAAGTCGGAGGTCGGGGTCAGAAGATCTTCCTGCGTGACTTCACGCGCGCAACCCACGCACGCGATGTGGAGAAAAGTTGCGTAATATCTTTTATATTCATAAGGGGCCGAGAGCCTCGATAGTTATATTTAGAAAAGAGAGCTCAAATGACATGTCTACCCTCCTCATCATCTTTTTTATGATTTTCTGCTTCGCTTCGCTTAGTTTTGCTCCACTTTATTACATTACATTGACGACGAGATGGTAAGATCTCAACACGGAAGAATTTTTATTTCTGACTCTGAAATGAACATTTAACAGAACATATTAAATGAGATATTTTTATTTTTGTTAAAATACATAATATTTACGTCATTTTATAATTTATTTACACATATATTTTATTGATCACCTCGGTTGCTTCCTTCACGATTAATTTAGTTTCTTTGTGGCCGGTCGTATACTGCAGAAGCTAGCAATTGTTCTATTTCAGTGGTACACGTAAGACTCGGAAAGGTGTGCGCGTCAAAGGTAACAATGGTCTCGCGACTCGCTGGAAAGGAGCACAAAGTGTGCGCGACGGTAACGAGACAGAGAGCGCATCTTCGTTTCATTATAAAAGGACTCCTTCGTCCGCTATCGAGGAAACGAATAGGTGCATTTAAATGTTAAGAGACACTCGAGATGCAGGAGAGAGAGAAGAAAGGCATAGACGACGAGAAAGCCCGGGAGTTGTAATATAGATAGATATGTACATGTATATACATATATGTGCGCGTCTCTTTGTACATGTATATACTATATACCTATAACACGGAAAAGGAGAGAGGAGAGATAGAAGGAGCAGAGAGAGAAAGCTTCTCATTCGTAGCACAGACCTAGAGATCGCAGTGGGCATCCATTGGCCAGAACTATGGGGTGGGTTGGCAGCGCTATGGGCTACTATCGGCTCCTTGGGGATGTTTCCACCCCTATTTCTACCAACTACCCCCTTACGGTGTACACCGAATACACTGGTATAGTTATACAGACTCGTACGTGCCGGGCTGTTGGGTATTGATCGTCGTTGGCTCGAGAATACTACGTTCTACCTACTTCTCCTTCACCTGCAGTAACGCGTCCTTACACATCCTTGCTCGTCCTTCCGCGGCCTGAGTCGTATCCCGTGCTCGTCCCATCTCACGCTTCAATTTTCTGTACCGATGCCAGTTGCCCGAAGCGAGCCTGGCCAGTGCTCGATATCGATTCACCGCGTCAATTCCGGTGGAGGATATTATTCTGAACTTGTGTCTTTGAAATGCCATCGGGATAATAAACAAAAAAAAAAAAAAAAAAAAAAATAGAAAAATTATCTGTACTTAGGCGTCGAAAACTTTTATATTTAAAGAACATTTTTTTAAATAAAATTCTTAATGAAAACGATGAGAATAAACAGCTTGTTATAATGTTAATCAAGACCTAAATGCGAGAAGAAAGATGAGATGGATATACAGGTGATAACGATTTCCGAAGTCTTACAGCTATTTACAAGACCTGTAAAGTCGAACGAAAACAAAAAGCAAAAAAAACGAGAGAGAAAGAGAAAAATAAGACAACAAAGAGCACAAAAATTTACCGTAATCAAAGATTCTTATCTTTATTGGCGAAATACCGTGTATCTTTTCTCTCTCTTTCTCTTTCTCTCTCTTTCTCCTTCTCTCTTTCTCCCTCCTCTCTCCTCTTCGAGAGCGAAAGGGCCGACGGGAATGAGGACATTCCATTCTCCGACAGGATCGGTTTTCTCCGATTAAGGATCCGTCTAATCCTTCCAATCTGACTCCGCGCGTCCAACAGCCACTATTTCTCTCCCCCGTTCTCTATCTTTCTACCACTCTTCCTTTACATACGTAAACGAGATGCTTACACTCGCAAATAAATGCAAATATGCGCTTGACGTGGGTCAGCTGAGAAACTATTTGCAACGGTTCTTCGCGTAACCAAGCGTTACCAAAGTCCGCGTAATTAAATCAGACATTTAAAACATCCACGATCACAATAATGCAAATTAACATAAAAGTGTTCAAATAAAATTTTTACGTAGTGCAACCGATACTGGAACCGACATTGTAATATACTACTTATCTACAAGTAGCATTAAAAGTAATAAATAGGTCAAATAACTCACACACATACGCGCAAAAATTTACTAATTTATCCTTGAAGTGCACTATATACATAAGAATCGAGAAATGGAAACTATATTAATTATTATTTAAAAAAAGTAGACAAGAATTTATATTGAATTATGCACGATTACATTTCACTTTTTATATTATTTTGTTTTTTATACATATGTGCATATATATGTATATATAACCGATAATCGTTATTCGAGTAAAGCGTTTTTTTCCGTATATTTCCACAAGGATGCGCGCTGATAGATAGATATATGAAAAGTGCGCTACGACAGTCGGCGGATTAAACGTAATCCTCTTCTACTGCTAAGTACCGCGACGCGCCACATACGTATGAATGATCTTATTGAGGCTAAATAAATTCGTTCAGCATTTTCTGTTTGAGGTCATTCTTTAGAGTAAATTTAAACTTGAGATATATTCTCTCTTATAACACATGGATAGATAACTAATAAAACAATTTTCGGATTATGCGTTTTCCGAATATATTTGGCTTATAATATTATATACAAGTAATTTACATTACTCAAAAAATGTTAATTTTCAAATATAGATGTTGTTTTTCAAACATACGGACACGAGCGAGAAGAGAGAGAAAAAAAGAAAAAATTAGTTAAGACATTTCTTCTGGCTTCCCGCAATGAGAAATTCTGCGAGCTGTCTTGGCGTCTTTCCATGCTTCCTTTCATCGGGAGGGGATAAGTCAGAATGGTGGATGAAGGGGGTGGGGCAAATGGTGTGGGGAGCCACACTTTCCAGAGAGGGTAAGACGAGGGACTACGAGGGTTACGTGGTGGTAGTGATGGTGGTGGTGGCAGTCTAACGTTCGCAGGGTGAACACGAGAGGGGTTCAAAAGGAAAGGCGGGGTAACAAGATGGCCGCGGCCACTGGCGAAATAGGGGAAGTAAGACATTTATCCGTAAACAAGAGGCTACCACCCTGATGCGGTGTCCTTGCGCCCGAAAAAGTAACATCCACGGAGTTTCTTCGCATTAGCGTTCTTCTCGCCAAATTCGCCGCGAGATCACGTGTGGCGATGTTCAACCTTGCGTTCGGGCTTTAAGCAACTTTGTAATAGGATTCTCGCTCTTGAGAGCGCACACGCATACCTATAATGTCTGTTCTCGAATAATTAGCCCAACACATTACCGGGTCCTACCTAATACATAGGAAATCACGGTATTAGTTGTTTGTAAGCTCATTTTGAAGCGTCCTATATTTGAGGCGCCGACAGCGCATCCCTTTCCCCCCAGATGTGAGTATAAACCTGTGGTCGCTCCCATACGCATGCATCTAAATTAACTCCCCAGCTCTCTGTTCTATTAATTAATCTCATTATGCGTTAATATCTCCGTGGATCCGAAACTCGCGTCTTTCGTATCACGCATCTGTCAACGCGCTGATGTTTCGCGTATTTCTGCGGATGTCACAAGTGCGGCATGCACGCGGACTTTGCTCGAAAATTGTTCCTTTATTAAGTAATTGAATCCGCATATACGAAACAAAATGTCATTATTTTGCGAAACGTATTCCGCGCGTATATAATTGACGCTATGCGCGTCTAACAATGGTTATTTTTCATGTGCGTATTGCAACATATACATATGTGAATTACGGCAAACAGAACGTATAGAAATGTAAGCGCGTTCCCATGTACATGAGGAAGACAGCCGATCGTTGATTACAAAATTCTCGCGATTCTCGAAGAACCGATGCGTGCGCGTTGCACCGATTATTGCCAGCACATTATCTACGTCAGCTTACACCAAATTTTGGTTAATAACTACCGGCATGGTAATCCTTTATTATGGAGCAGCAGAATCGCATTAGCATAAAAACGTAATTATACCGGCGCGTCGGAGCGCGCTATTCGTAATATTCCGTAATACGGCGGTTCGTATAGCCGAACGCCTCTCGATAATTTCGTCTCAGTCGTGCGTGCAAAAATTTGCGTCGGCAATGGAGGGTGATCCATTCCATATCTCTCCCACGTTCTATGAATCTTCCACGCATTCGCACACACATATCTAGATTATTTACAATATAAGCGTACGTATTATTTTTTCTCTCGCATGAAAAAAGAAGTAAGACAGTAAATGATTAAAATTTTTTAAATCGCGATTTGACTCGATTAAATGTTCGGATTGTTGTCTACAATTTTATGGTACTCTCGATTTGTCATCTTTAATGTTACTCGCAGAGAAGCGGATCTCTTCTTTACGCGCGGGTATATACGACCGCGTGGACGAGAAGCGCGTGACGTTGCGGTGAGAAAGCACGCGACCTTCTTTTTCTCTCGCTGCGATCCCGAAGAGAGAAGCGCGGAAAGCGAGCGGTATGATCGATCCACCGGTAACGCGACAGCCGGTACTCGGGCGGAAAATAGCGTTCGGTGGATGTTGACTACGGCGACTCTACCCTTCGACAACTCGAACGAGAGAATGCCCGGCTGGATGTACATAGCTTTACAGGAAGTCACTCTGTACCTTCGTTGAATGACCAGTAACACACGTGGCCGTCGGTCGTGTGTTCGCGCGCGCGCTCGTGTGTTTTCTCATTGTACATGTATTCGCTGTGTGCGTTTCCGTGCACCTGTACCATGGAACGCGCGCGTTTTTGTGTGCGTGCGTGCACGCGTTAACGCGCGCGTGTTGGTGCACGGACACGTATACGTGCAGAAAGCGCGGCGGACGAAGGCAGGGAGGAGGTGGGATGGACGAGACACGGAGGGTGGTAGCTGCCCGGACAGAGAAATGAGAATAGTGTCGGTCTACGAGCTGAGTGGAGTTGGTGAGCAAATTGCTCAAAGTAATTAATCGCTTTTGCCGGGTTGGCTTGCCACGCTGCCGGCTGAAGCTCATCCGAGAGGGGTGGCACCAGGTACCCCAGGAAAAGCTATCGAGGGACTCGCTTAAAATGGCCGACTTAGCGTCTAGCTTCGGCGAAATGCTCGGGGTGACAATAATCGAAGTCCGTGTGTGTACACACCGGGAATCGGTTAGTTACCAAAACGATAAGAGATACTTCGTCTTGGTATAACTTTGTTGTAGGAAGTAGCGAAAAATGCGTGTTTGCCGCAAAATTTCGTAAGAGCGAGAGAATTTTATTTTACAATCAGTCGACGCGTTTAATGTTTAGGTCGGTTTACATCGGTTGCGTTTTATTTTGCAACGATAAATGGTTATCGTCTGCAATTATTTTATATTTTGTAAACACCAGATAAGAGCGCGATTTATTATAACACTTGTACGATATTATAATGTGCTCACGTATTTAAATGACTATTTTGGCATTTAGAAAGTAATTTATATATACGTCGTACAAAGTATGATAATATCGCAGATGAGTGTGTTAGAAATTTTGTACATCGGACGTGAAATTTAGTATCGGACGTGTAAAGTTTGAAGTACTCGTTATCCTCTTTCGTACGTTCGGCGATGCAACTTTTCGAAACATCGCCGCTGGATTTTCAACCCCCACACGTATCGTTCTATTTCGTTTGTGTGGTGCTCGTCCTAGATAAGTTTTGCCGTGTTACCGTATCCTTTCTCGTCACATCTTTAAATTGTGTAACGTGCTGATATCGTTACAAAAATACTGATAATAAATTTTATACGTGGCGCTTTATGTGTACATACACGTGGTATTTGTGACAATGGAAAGTGTAATCGTGTAAATTACTTCATAAATTGTGCTTTATGAATGAACTAGCCAACGAGCTTGTGCCAATGTATGACATACTTGGTCAATAAGCTTTCTGTTTACCATGTGTCGCCACTGTAATACCACATATAATGGATTTGAAAGGTTATTTCTAACTTCTAAATTACTCGTGTGGATGAAACGCGCGACTTTTTGCAAAATAAATGAGATTTGCGATTTTTAACACTATTTTAGGTGGAAAATAAAGTCATTCGTATATGTAAAAATAAATATAAAAAAGAATACGTAAAAAAAAGAAGAATGTATAAAGAAATAAGATATAAACGAATATAATTATATTTTATTTATATTTTATATCAGAATAAAACTTTGCGCGCTATTACTTTGATTCTAATTATACTTAACAAAAGATTATTATTCCGAGCGATACAGACGAACAGATGTGAAAGCAACAGAGCGACAGTAACGGACAGCAAAGTTACCTAATTAGTATCATTATCCTAAAAATAGATAACAGCGAACAAATGTAGGTAAAACGTCATTCCAGCGCGCGGTTTGAATTTTGTAGAAGATGAGAAAGAGAGAAAGAGAAAAGGCGAGAGAGAAAGAGAGAGAGAAGGAGAGAAAACGGAGCAATTTGGAAAATTAGCTTTGGTCCCTAGTGACATTCGATAGATTGTGGCGCATCTTCGCTCGGAGACGTCGCGTCTCGTGAGATCCTACCGCAGGCATCGCGTGTATATCGCAGTGGTTTCTCGCAAATGCATCGAGATGAACGCATGCGCGCCGATCGCGGCTTCCCGGTCACGGAGGGTAGCTTGGACGAAAGGTATGAAAGAGCGGAAGAGACGGGGACGCGACTAAGACAGACTATGAGGAGAGCACGAGCGGAGAACGAAGAGGTTGGCCTCAACAACTGCGCGAAGTAGACGGAGCGAGGGGGAGAAGAACGAGGCGAGGACAATCGGCTAAAAGGGGGAAAAACAAACGAAGGACGAAGACGAAGACTCGGCGTAATGAGAATCCAAAGTAAACGAAGAGAAGACAACACACAAACGGAGGGTCGTAATCGGACGAGAGATAAATATCTTAGGTGATACAAACGTAAAACCGCCTGAAATAACAGAAACGCACGGAGGAGAAAATATAAGTAAATCGAGAATAATAGAAAAAAATACGGGAGGATAATAAACGAAAACAACGTTAATGAGAAACGTGAAAAGATGTATAAGCTTAAATGATATAAACTTGAAGAATTAGCTTCAAGGTAACAAAGACGCGAAAAGAAAAACGACTAACAGGATTGCGGGAATGGTAAGTAGAGGATAATGTTAAGACAAGGCGACATGTGTGAGAAATATGCGGATGAAGGGATCAAGAGTATATCTTTTTTACCGCGCGATATAACGAAGTAAGCGAACGAGTCGGTCGAGTTTTCAGCGTGCGCCCGAGGGAGGGTGGAAGTCGGGGGCAAGAAGATGAAGAAGAGGGCGAGAAGAGAGTCAACTCGGGTGACTTTCCGCCTCGGGAATGCAACTGCGGCAACTGACTATAGTAGCGCCTAGAAAAGGGGATGAGTGCTTTCATCTGTGGAACTGGGCGCGACTAACCTTTATCGATCGTAAGAAGACTTCCACACCTACGAACCTCACACTTCCTCGCGTCGCATCTCTATACTGGGTGGTGTATCGCGTATAAATAAATAAACCGACCGAGAAGCACCTGAGAGGCGGCTGTGCTGCCCGTCCGCGTGATTGCTCGCAGCGGCGTTCCATTACTCATGCTACTTCATAGCTTCCCGGTTGATTTCGCACCTCGCAAGTTCTTCCCGCGTCTGATAGGTTACTCAACTCTCTCGCGCTTATAATGGAAACCAGATGTATATTTAGACGAGCATTAGCGCTCAGAATTAAATCGCCAAGATTTTATGGTATTAAAACGTAATGAGATATAGAGTGAAAATGCACATGCATGGTAATAGGAGAAAATTTGGAAAATTATATGAAACACACATACATTTATATAATCATGAAAGACTTAACTCATCTGTATAGACAGGACTGAAAAAGAGAAAAGTTTTATATTTCTAATTAAAAAATATAAAATCTCGTGTTTTAAGTCTGTTTTTTTTTTAATTTTTTTGAATTACAGATAAATATAAATTTTACATGTAAATATAAATTTTATTGTACGTAAATCGAGAGCGCCACTAATTACATTCCATGTGTACATATTACTGACCAACTGGGATAGAAGAAACTGACGTATTATATTTAACGAATAATAATTTAAATAGTTTGTTACGGTAACAAGTGGTCGATTATTCTTTTATGAGTGTAAACGTGTGTTCTATATTTCTGCAAAGTGGTCGGCTATTAATTACAACGCTGCACGTCCGCGGCGGTGTGCACATCGTAGGTGCATAAAACCAGCTGGAACGTTCTTAAATCACTTTGTGCGAGCACATCGTGTCGCACGACGACGACTCGTACTCTCTCTCTCTCTCTCTCTCTCTCGTCGCGCTGGCGTTCTCCGCCACATTTAAATCCCTTTATCTTGGACCACCCGTTGCATCCGCCAGATTCAAAGGTCGGTTTTGCAGAACCGCGGCTTCGTAAGAAGCGCAGCTTCGCCGTGCTGGTTCGCGACATAAGAACATAGCCAGTGGTGGTGGCGGTGACGGTAGTGGTAGAAGCGCAAAGGGGTTACCCCGCGGGGGTGAGAAGAGCGACGGGAGGGGGTGGCGAGGGTTGAGACGGGAAACTAAGTTGTATTGATCCTAGGCTGCAGGGGTGGAAAACCAGGCAGGGTTAGTACGTGTTCTTAATCGCCAAGTGACCGCCCTCTGTCTCTCTCTCTCTCTTCTCCTCTTCCACCTCCGCCTTTGCCTCTTCCTATTTCTCTACCTTCCACTCTCTCATCCCCGACCAACCATCCCACCCTTTCGCTCGTCGCCACATCCGACCAGCTAAAGGGGCCTCTCTTCTCGCCCTCGAGAATCGTCCATCCCCTCATTCCCCCCTGCGGAATCGCCGACGCCATTCGGTCGAGGGATTGTTCCAGGATTAGGTAAGGAATCGCGGTATTGTTCACCGTTCTGTCGTACGGGGTTATTGCGCGGAACGATGAATCGCATCTTAAATTGCTCATATATACATGAATAGGTTCGTGATTTATATGAAAAATGATAGTTAAGTTCTTTTATTTTTACATTCTGAGTGTTTCGCATTTACGTGGTGGTTTAGAATTAATTATGAATAAAAACTGTCACTTGATCAAGTCTTATTATGCCATTCAATTAAAAAGATTTGCGTATTGTCAATGCCGAAGAGTAAAATAGAATAATATAATATTTCTATTTCCGATGTATATTTGCAATTTTATTCATAGCACACTTTTGTAGCATCTTTATTTATATGACACGCGAGATAATAATAGTTACCGTATTATTATCCCACTTTCTATAACAGCCACTGCTTTTTATATAATTTTTTATGCGGCTTTTTTTCAACGCCTGTCTCCGGTCTCACCCTCGGCCACAGACGGTTTTTTTTTTAACACGTCGCATCTTTTCTTTTTATAAGCGCGCGCGCGCGTCTAACGATAGACACGCGCGGCCTTGAAACGATTGCGGCTGCAACGCGGCGCGGCAGCCTCGAATTAATTAACAGTTCCTACGCAAGTTTAATAGCGAGTTTCGCCGAACTTTTAGACAATCGTTTTAGATTGGTCCGTTGTTTTCCGCGTTATTGCCGTGACATATACGAGGGTCTCGCACGAAGTTCGAATTAAACTATCGCACGTTGTTCCTCGACGGAGCTCGGAGCGCTAAATACGAGCTTACATCCGCAAGCCAGAAATTCCAGTTTATCTTCTGAATTCCTGCCCCGAACACTTTTCGTACAATATACTCCGCGCCTCACGTTCTCGCAGCGCGTTTAACAAGGTAAACATGACTATTTAATCCCAATCCTTTTATCTCTAATCCTTCATTTTACATCGAAGGTGCGCCTCGTACGTATCGGCAAAGCTTAACATTAAGCAGCCGTCTTTAGCGCTAAAGGCGAGACGCTCTTAAGGTTTAAACAGTTCTTGCAACATCATCTTTTGAATACGGTGAACATTAATATTGCGTTTCTCGTGTATTTGTATAACATTCATTCAATATCACGACAAATGTTGTACGCAAACTTATCTTATTTTGACACTGTAAAAAAAGAATTTTTCTATTCGTAATCTTCTTTTTATTGCACGATTTTACAGAAATATTTCAAAGTTTTCACATTTCAATTAAGTTTTTTTTAGACTTTTTCGTGCTGTCTGACTTTGCCGTGGCAGAAAAGTGTGATAGGTAGTTCGAAAGACTGACGGACCGTGTCAGTCGTCGTATTACGTCGCTCAAAATTCAAAATGGTGAAAGACACGCGGAGAGATGTCGGCATTAATTGGATTCTGCCGAAACTCGCGCGCGTTACCGTCGTGCTGACTAGATAGGAAGGATGATGTGAAGGGGTGAAAACACGATTAACGAGTACATTCGGTCGTCGCGCTACAATACGGTGTGCCGTCCCATCTAGCGCGACAAATAACTTTTTAGCGAGTGTGATATGTTTTTGCTCTTCTTTTCCTTCTTAAAAATAAACATTTAAATTGCGTGTCAAAAGTGACATGCACTGTGTCGTTGTACAAGAGAACATTTTCTCGCGTTCGCATCTTGAACCGGTTTTTAGGGAAGAAATCTGTGTCTCACGACCTTTAACTTTTCTCCAACATTCCCCTCTCAACGAGAAAAGTTACTCTGCTTCGAAATCCGGATTTTGCGGTCCAGAGTTGTTGCGCAGAACAACTCCCGTGGGATTTTACTGACTATATAAAAAAGCGCAACTTGGTTATCACGAGTAGATCAGCTGATGTATGTTGAATTATACAAGCAGAGAGAGAGAGAGAGAGAGAGAGAGAGAGAGAGAGAGAGAGAGAGAGAGAGAGAAAGAAGAGAATTTCTTAATGATATATTTTTTTATTAACTAACATTTAAATGTACAAAATATTTTCGAAATGATAGTATGTACGTCAAGTTAGTAAATTTTTTGCGCGGTCTGATAACATAACTAGTGCGCTCTTCGATAAAATATGGCTCGGCACGTCGTTAATTTCGGCAAATTGCCATCGCGACATCCCGCAAACGGACTTTCCGACATTTTCACAACGCAAATTAAGTTAGTAATCGCGCGTAGCTACATTCCGGGTGATCGATATCAATCGCCGGAAGGTTTATCGAGTAAAATTCTCTACCATCCGGCCCGAACCCGTGCCCGAACGCTGCGTTTACAGCTACGGTGATCGTATAATTTCTCGCGGTGCAACGGTAATATTTCCGGCTTGTCTCATTGTGTGGCCGCGGCGCAGTTCGGCCGCAAACAAACCCCGAAACAACAATTGATTTCAATGAACACGTCGCGTCGCACACCGTGTGCAAAACATCGAACAACGGGTTTTCTTGCTCGGCATTGGACAGGGGGCAGGGCAGCGCCAGCGTCCGGAAATTTACGGGATTGTATCCGCGCGAGTACCTTTTTGTCCGGCAACGACACGACTTTGCTTCGCCGTTAATTACGCGCTGATAAGTTTCCGGAGGGGAGGAGGAGGAGAGTGACCTATGGCGCGAGGAGAAATAAAAGAGAAAACAAAATCCGATGACACGCGAGAACTAGACAACCAATACATTTCAAATTTTTGCTTGCGTTACACACTCGATACGCAAAAAATGTGTAATCGCACAAATCAAGATATATCGTCTGTTTATTTTGTTGTCGAAAGGTTCAAGGGCTGATAACACATCACTCGCCATTACTCACTAGTTAAGCGGCGCTTAACAGTTTCGCTGTCCGTTTGCAATGCGCTCGCCGTATTCTCGGAAAATCTCATTCTCTCGCCGAATGTCAGGCGAATCTTAATCGGCCGCCGGAAATACGCTGCGAGATGTATAATACTCGGTAGGAAATGACGTCATCACTCAGTGTAACGTTAAAGAGGGAGGGAGAAAGTGAGAGAGAGAGAGAGAGAGAGAGAGAGAGAGAGAGAGAGAGAGAAAGCGCGCCAGAGAGAACGAGATGGTGGCCGTGGAAGCTATACCGAGACGAGAGGGCTAGAATGGGGCGAGAGAGGAGAGCAAAGGGGGATTTTCGCGAAATCCTGGCAGGTAGCGTCGGCTGAGTTATGCTCGTATTTCCCGTCAACACATCCGATGATGTCTACGGTAATGTAACCGAAATGTATGAACGTTTCGTGCTGCCACATTTGCACGGGTAAACCTCCGCCGTCGCGATCAGTCGACGAGTATGCGAGTATGCATGAAGTTACGCGAGGAGCATATCGGGAAACGCGCGGAAGTCGACTATCGATAAAGATGATGGAAGAAAAACACGAAATAATGTAAAAAGAAAGTAAAGTACAAACGTCAGTAGATAATTTTGCACATCTTAAGTATTTTAAATATTAAAATTCTTAAGAAAAAGAAAAAGATATAAATATTGATATTAATTAATGATACATTCAAATTTAATTAAGTCTAACAACTTTAGAATCCATATTTAAAAAAAAAAATTTTTTTTCATTTTTTCAAGTAAAGTTTTTAATCATTCATAAACTTTCTAGTGTTTTTTGCGCGAAAGCGCGTCTCGATATTCTTTTTTGCATTCTTCATGGCCGATGGATCGATTGTATCTCGTTCACTTTCTTCGGAAAATAAGCGCCGAATGTGGCGCGCGCGGGAGAGACAAACCCGGTGGTGAGTTCGATTCTCTTTCAACCCCACCACCGGCTATTCCGCGGTACAGCCGCATGCGCCGTAAAAAAGCACGGCCGCTACGAGTTTCGTTTCACTCTTCGGGGTTCGTCTACCCATCGCCCGATAAAAAAGCTCCGTTGCGCAGCTTTCGTTCGTCGCGGACATACTGTGTTCGTACGCGGTTCGCGTTCTCCTCATCGTCGTTGTCGTTCTCGTTGTTGTTACGATCGTTGTTGTCGTCGCTGTCGCGCATACGCCTCGTCATCGTCGGTGCGATCTTTGTCGCGTGTCGTTTCGTGAGAAGAAACGGGACGAATAGAGATTCAAGGGGGAAGAAGAGTGCGGCTTTATTCCTGACAAGGAGATGCGACATAAAGAAAGAAGTGCGTCCATATAGCAGTGGACGGACACGAGAATGCGAGAATGGCACAAGGGATTGGACGGGCGGGGATGGTGAGAGAGAGTGTTAAGAAGGCGAAAATCCGGCGGATGCTCTCTGCACGGCGTCTTTCCGCCCGCCACCTACGTAACTTCCCCGCGATCGTCGTGGCCGACGTCCATGGTGGCTTCCGGAACGTCGGCGATAAGGGTTGCTTCTCGGTGGAAAAGCCGTCGGGTGAGAGAGAGAACGACGTACAGACCACGCCTCTTGTCTAAGGTTACCCCCACCGACAACGAACTCTCGCTCTCCCCGTTTGCGGAGAGACGGAGGGAACCTAAGATTTTTCCACTTTGACCCCCCGCTGCCCCGCTTGTCCACGCTTACCACCCTCGCTTCTCGTCGTCACTCTCTTCGTTTCTTCCCCCTCTCCTTGTCCTTCTCTGTAGCTCGACCATCCCGTCCGACCCCTCCAAGCGGGTAGGAGAGCACCCGACCCCCCTTCTTCTATTGATCCGGCACTAAGGCGGTTTCTTGCGCCCCCGGAGACCGCTACACGGATCCTCGCAACGCCACCCGAAAGCTTCCTCGCGCGTATCTTCTTTTTTCTTCATCCCCTACTTCACGCCGCGTAACCTTGAATGTGCTTTCCGCCGCCGCTTTTTTGCACGTCTCCTGTCTTTTGGCACGTTGGCAAGCACTTTCGAGCTTTGCATGCGTGATACAGTTCACATAAACCGCTTCAGTGGAAGAAGCAAGCGCCGTTTCTGTATTTCACCTAAACTGCCACCTACTAAATTTATCTTTTACGTGCATGTCTCGTCATTGACCTACATCTTTTTCTAATTAATATGTAATTTGACTTTAAGTTTTCGCTAGTTTTTGCGAAACGAATGCACTTAGAGAAATAACGTATTGCAAAATGCTTATGCTTCGAAATAAAGACTTGCGCGCGCGCACACGTAAATTGCAAACATTAATTTTTTTAATGCAAACAAATTCGAAGATGTCACATTATCATTCGTGCAAGATTTTACGATATTCCACAGTTCCTAAAAGCGAGCGCTTTCTCATTGAACCGTTGACATTTCAGAATAGACCGCTATAAGATTGCAACGATTACGTGGGATGCTTCATGGTAGTTCCATAGGTACGTGTATATTATATAACACGGTCTACGTTCTATGGTGAATGAGCATGGGGTATGGGTCGCGGCGCACGAGGCGACCGGGGAACGGGGGTGGAGAGCGGGCTTGAGCGGTGCTTTAGCCGGGGGCTGTTAAACACGGCGGGTCTTATCGGTAAAACTGTTCTGTACAGGACTACCACGTCCAGCCATTGGCCGCGGGAGTATCTCTGGCCTTATACTCCTTGTCTGCTAGGTATGCATGCGAGGTACATTACGCGACGTTAATGCCCGCGCGCTAAAATCGTTCGCAGGAAGCGAAGACTCGCTGAAACCCTATGTAAACCCTGTCGAGACGTTGCTTAAGCTGTCACGCTCGCTTGCATCGAGGTCAGGCATTCCGGCCGCGCCGGCAGAATATCTTTTCACTTGCGCGAGCGCAAAGCAAGTTTTCAGGTGAAAAGTTTTCATTGAAAGCGTTGATTGTAAAAGCGACGATTAATCTTTTCTAATATGAGATGCACAAAAAACGGCGGCTATTGTAATGTTCTCGTTAGAAAATTTCTGAATGATTTTTTTGTTTTTTAAATAAAAAGAACAATATTTCAAATGTTCGCGCGAAGAAAGAAAAAGAAATAGGAAACATCTTAAGCTAAATGAATTTATTTCTGAATCACCTTGCTTTCGCATTGTGAGAAATCAGTTATCTCCTCGATGTTCGACTTTTCGAGCGTTTGAAGGAAGCGCTCAATTGTGGAGAACATTTGTGCGCTTCCAGTGAAGAAACTTCAACAAGTTTCCCAGGATTTCAGTTTCAATTGTTTCAGTTCGCACAATTGTCCGTGGTGCACAATCAGCCATTCGACGTTTTCCTTATCTGGTGTTGATTGTGATTGAATTTTCTCACGTTTGCCATACACGTGGAAGCGTTCGCGAGATTCTTTATCGTCACAAGCGGATTAATTTATTCAATTTAATCGAATTGATCGCTTGTTTTCTATAGTCTATAGTTCTTTTACTCTAACGATTTAGTTCGTAATTTTTGCATTTTGTTTTGAGAGATATATAATGTAAAACTTGAAAAAAGTTGTGAGATGCATGAAAAAGAAACAAGATTTCTAAATTGCACGATTGTGCTTCGCGCGCAAACAGTAGTATTAATTTTAGTCAGATTCTTATCGCTTCGCTTGTATTGACGCGTATTGCTCCGAGTATCGAGGCGAGTAATGCGAGTGAGAATAAGCGAGTACATAGGCAGGATCACTTATAAGCCCGGGCTTGTGTATATGTGTGCTCGGGTAGCCTTTCTCGGCATTAGAGATAGCCGGACTAAGGCCTTAGAGGTCTCCTGGCAACCAAGCCTATCAAACTATCTTACGGTCCAACCCTTACCAGGCTCCCTCCCCTTCCTCAATCCTCCCGTGGAATCTCACTTCGAGCCTTTAACGACCGACCCCACGAGACACACTGCGAAATTGAGAAAATTATCCTACCCCACGTTATGCAGAGACGATGACCGCGGGGTTCTCGACACTCCCCCCCTTTCCTTTACCCCCTGACACGATAGACGGGAGCTTATAGCGACGAGCAAGAAGTCCTGCGGGATCGCCGGGCAAACTAAATGGCCGTCGAGTCGGCTGCCATCTTAGTTGCGAATTAAGGAAAGGGTGGTTCGACCCTCGTAGTTGGACGCACCCCTGAAACGTTCGAGGGGATAGCTGATGTAATTTGCATCGAAGAGCATGACGCGGCGTCCATTTTTGTGCGCGTTTTACATGTATACACATGTATATTGTTTTTTAAATTAATTTTATATAAAAAAGAAAATCTCATAATAATAATTATTAACGACAATAATTGAGTTGATACTTTTTTGTTTATAAAATATTTTCAGAAAACAATCTTTCTCCAATCCTTTAAATTTTATTATTTTTGCGGGATTATTCTTGACCTACATTTACGATTCCGCGTAAATTCAGAAATGTAAACTGAGCTGAAAATAGAGTCTAGCACAATCGATACAAGCCCTTTAAAGGGCATTAAAGAGGCGGAAGCGCTCGTCTTTTTCGGGAATTTAGGAACTATCTTAATAAAGATTCTTATGTAATAGAACTTAATTTACAAACTTGAATAGATTAAATGTATATTAAAAAATACGTGTTTGTGATAATTAATCAAGAGAGAAATTTCTTCTTTATTTTTTTAACTAACAAAAATTATCATATAGTGTCTTTCATTTTTAAAGTGGAGAGCATCTCGCAGCGTAAAGAGAATAGAACGAAAATATTTTATCCTCGAGACGAGTTTTGAAAATATCTAACTTAGCTGTAGGCAGAAACCGCGGCGAGTTTCGAAATTACCGGCTATTTATCCCCCCAGGTCAAAGTTTCTTCCGCGTACTCAATGATCGTAGTGTTTTCGCGTGCACAATGAGAACGTGAGTCGTTAACTCGTAGCTGGTGCACTCGTTTCGTGGCGCCCGTGTGGCCGAGCGCCGAGTGCGAGCTTGATCGTGGAGGGACGCCGTGGACCAAAGGGGTCGGTCTGTCGTCATTCTAGTACGGTTACAGCGGGCGCGGAGCTTGACAGAAGTTGTAAACTTTATGGTAAACCGTGGCGGCAACGCCGGTAAATGGGGAAGGTGCTGCGCCGTGCAGCGCCGTGTGCTTAATCCAATCCGGAGTTTGTTCTTTCGACGATCGACGTAATCACCGGCCGCACGTAGTTTCCAACCCCTGGTTCCCCCGGCCCACCCTTCCTTCAACCGACCTAACACTTCGCTCTAAGGTCCCACCTCCATATGTACCTCGTTTACGAGTGTTTGTCGATGCTCCCGCACCAGGATCATCGAGGTGATAATGGACGTTTCGCGCGCGTCGACTCTCGAAAATTGTCGCTGACTCTTGAATATTTCGGTAGCAGAAACTACGTTCATTCTTGAAAAAAAGTGAAAAAATGAAAATTTGTTTTCGTTCCCACGGGAGATGACTATAATTAAGAAATGACTATAGTTATTGTTCATATTTTATCATGATTTACAGTAATTAATTGCAATTAATTTTAATGTCAAAGTCGATTATTCTTCTTGTCTTTGAATTTAGCGTAGAAAAGACACGCGCGCGCACATAAATAATGTTTTTAAAAATTAAATTATCGTTGTATATAAACTGTCGTTAATAAACCAGTGATAATTTATCAGTGACAAGGATTCGAGCTGAGCTAGCACGTATCTCTAGCGTAGTTATCAGAGACTCTTCGCGGATCTCTACGGGATATCCATTTAGATATAGCGACAGGTCACCTCCGTTCGGGGTGTTTCGCCCGGGACGCGATTAATTATGGGGCTCCTTTTGGGGCTGCGGAACCTCGAGGCTTTGAGCTCAGTCGGGAGCGCGGGCGTATGGTGGGAAGTATAAGATACGCTCAGAACCAACGTAGACAACCGGCTTAGCTTCCTCGAGTATTAGATCAATAATTCTAGCCTCAAACTAGCTCGGTCACGAACGTCGAACGCTTGGATATAATTCGATATTCCTTCGTTCTGAATATTACTTCCGTGTCGGTTTCCCTAAGGGCGATTTAATAATTCTCGCAAAAGCAGATGTTCTTTAACCAGCTACATATGTACGCGATTAATATGTAATCGGATAATTTCTGCGATATATAATGATCGGAACAATGAAATATGAGAATACGAATTTTCATGACGCGTATATGTGCGCGTAAAAAGTAAAAAAAAAATAATAATAAATAAATAAATAAATAAAATCTAAAAGCGCGATAAAAAATAATCAACTTACCATTTTGAGCGAGGAGAAAATTGAACGTTCCATCGATGAGTTTTGAGTCAGCGTGCGTATTGTAGAGCGGCCGAAATTTGGAAGAATTTTATGAATGACAGCCTCCGGACGTGTGAATGAAAAACTGCGTGATGAACTGAACAGGTCTCATCGGGTCCACGAGATTTTCGAATGTCAGACGAGGATGTTTTACGATCCGGAGGGACGGCAGTCCGTAATTTTGACGCGCGATCGTAAATTTTGAGAAGTTGTTCGCCGGGAGAAAAAGTCCTTTACGAGCAAGAGGGATGCTGCGTGGACCGCAGCATCCCCGATACTGACCGACAGACCTAGATTTTCGTCTCTTGAAATACGCGGAACCAGCTCGCGAGTTACCGCACGCCTGCATTTGCGATGCAGAATTTTCGTCTTTGGAGAACCCGCCACGCGCGCGTCCCTCTTTTCAGGGATCTCGTTTCTTCTCCGCCGTGAGAGAGGCAAGAGATCGCCATTGGTCCAGACTTAGCGTGAGAACGCGGAGCGATCGAGAGACGAGATGATGAGATGTGGGGAAACAGGTTTCGTTCTCGTTCAGTATCGCGAAAAAATATGGCATAAATTTATTCACCGACGTAATGTGTACTTTACGAGACACGCTTTTATATAGCGCGTATGATGAATGCCTTTATGTTAGTTTAATTCGCTAAACAGCATGCATAATGCAGGTATTAGAAAATATCCGTTGCGTATTTGGGAGAAAACTTGTGTAACTGTAAGTACTAAATAATAATAAGTACTAAATAAAACAAATTATTTTTATATAATGATTAAAAGATGTTTTTCAGTAAATAAAGTTTTTTAATAATAAAAGATAATATTTTACAAAGTTAGGTTTTTAAATCAATTTAGTGTACCAAAATTTAAAAAAATCAGCATTAAAATAACCATGGAAATTTATTTTATTTTATGACTAAAAATTTATAATTATTTATCTTATGTTATATATATTTGCGCGTAATATTATTATCCGATTTTGACTATGGCGCAAGCAGATATTTTACCGTTCAAGTCACGTATGAACATTATCATTAACCTGGTCTGACCAGTTTTATCCCCTGGACCTGATCTAAGGGATACTGCTGTTTCTGCATGATACTCGCGCATCTCGCGAGATGACCAGCGGTCATCGGTATCGTGAGAAAGCTCGGCACAGTTCTTGAGGGCAGTTTCCCATCGGAACAGGTTTTCGAAAATTTGGTCCAGCTTTACGTTCGCGTTTTCTGCGCACTTGCCCCCGTTTCGCCTTCGTTAAATTCAATATACATTACCTTCTCACGTTGCATGTATAATTCATTCAGTTATTTCTTTGTATCATTAATATAACATTTATAAGATTATATTATTTAAGTAATTTTAAAACAACAAGAATTTCAGCTTTTGTGTCTTTCCGGCACTATTGAAGCGCGCGCGTATCTTTCGCGTAACCCAATTTGGTCGATTAAATTTCTAAAGTAACGAGACAAGGGCGAACCGTTAATGAAAATTGAAGGATCATCGCGGCTGTGTCCCTTTCAAATTTTCACCTTGTTTCTTCTCTCTCTCTGTCTCTCTTCTTCGCGCGTTATGTTTCCCCGAGAATTATACGCTTATATCTATCGTTTGCAAAATCGTGTTACTGCGCGTTGGTATTTAAGCATCTAAGGGCTCAGGCCGCCGTCCGACTTAGGGGCGGCTGCGTGCCGTAATGTACGTGTCATTAATCGAGCGTCAAATAACCTCGCGCGAAATGGAGTTCAACCCTCGCTGGAATTTTCCGTAAGATGAAATCCCATAACGTCTCGGCGGCAATTATAACATACGCGCAATTAAATCTCACGTGCCATTGCGATGCAGATGTGTGTACTTAGCATTCTAGCGACGATTTGACGATTTCTGTCTTTTGTTCTCGATGTGTCTGTTTATATCGTTACATTAACTTTTCTGTTCTCGGCGCGAACAACTCGGACGAATCGAATTGTAGCGAAGTCAATATCGATACTATTGCGCGGTGTATATTTATTGCACCCGATGGAAACTTATTCCACGGTTGCGCGGCTCCGGTAACTTCAATTACGATCGAGTATAAATTCCATTTCTAGTCAATGGCGGTCACGAGACTCTAGTCATATTTGTGTGGTTTGCGAGCGGCGATTACAGAGACCGCTGATTTTCCATGAATTTCGCGCCATGTGCGGAGGAAGCTGCTCGAAGACATTTAACTATAACTCGGCATGTTGAAAGGTAGCGCGCTATTCAGATCAATACCAGCATGATTAATAACGTTGATCTTGAATGTACCAACGTGCCAGAACCGCATTTGCTTTCAATCGAGAAATGTTTTAATCTGTATGTATGTAGATACGTGTGTGCGTGTTTTAACGTTAAATGTAAATGTCACGCAATTTCCATTTTGGAACGCGGAAGCAAAAAGTATTACTTTAAAAAGCAAAAAACTACTACTTTTATTCACGCGAATCTTGTTTGTTTGACAAGAAATACATAGAAAAATATAGAATTTTAATAGAAAAATATATAGAATTTTAATAGATTTAAAAAATAATAAGTGTCTTAATTTGATATTATTAGTATTTAATAGATATAGAAATGTATGAAGTATCAGATATCAGAACGGAGAACTGCCTGAGTTCTTTTTCACTTTCCAATATCGAACCAATTTGGAACAGCATGCACGATCTTTCTACCTCGCACGACCATGTGACTGCATCCCACAGAGTCAATCGCCTTCTTTCTCCCCCGCGCCCGCCCCGGGAGAACCGCGGGGTGGATAGCGACGATTGCAAGTCGGCAATTTAATACGAACGCGATAGTGTACGAAGGAGGACCGAATGAAACTCTGAGCGAGGGATGCGGCGGAAAGAGGGCAACGGGGGGAGAGGGAACGGCCGACCGGAGGGAACGACTGAGAGGGTGGACCGGGATATGGGAGGCGGGGGTGGTTGCCGGTAGTGGAGGCCGTGGTGTTTGGAGGTTAGACCGCAGTTACAATATCGCTTGATTAGAAATGTACATAGCGTATATGCGCGCGGGCCGCATATCCAGATGGTGGGCGAGCGGGTTGGGTCGGGTCGATGCCTGGGCAACTCCATAGTTTAATGCACGGACCGTGGAACTTGCAATAAGGAAGGGTGAACGGCGGGCGCGGGCGGGTGGCCGCGGGGCTTTCGTAGAGAGAAGAGACGTAGAGGAGGTTCGGAGGGGAGGTGGGAGAGAGTGGTCCGGCGAGGTGAGGCGAACTTGGGGGTGGCTGCAGGTTAAAGGAAGACGCGAGGGGAGGATGGTGTGCGGTGCGGAGAGTCTCTGTGTGCATACTCGCATACACCTATACAAACGATAGTTCCAGTCTGCGGCATAACGCGATCGCGCTACTTGCAGGGTAGCCATGGGGCCCTCCAGAGGCGAAATGCCCGCGTTGGTCTCATATACCTTTCGCATACCTTCGCATTTGAACTTAACTCGCGACGCCAATCGCCTCGCTGCTTTCCCGCCACCGCAGTCATCGACGTTCGGCTATGACTATGTCGGGAAGAGATTTCTGAGACTCCCAGACGCATTGTCAAAAACGATACGCGTTATTATCTCTTTTGTGATAATTTTTTTCTTCAAAAACAATTCGAGTATATGAATGCTTAGAACATCAATTTTTATATTTGTTTCTTCCGAAAAAAAATTCGAAATTTTATTGATTGAAATTTTAAAGGCCAAAATTGTGAAAATAAATAGTATTTATAAAGTAATTACAATACAAAAATATACTTTGACATATTTTTTATCTCGAAAAGCTCACAAGAGATGTCTGTATAAAATAAGGAAGAAGTTTCTACGAAGGTCATCTTTAAAAAGCGAGATATGCACAGCTTAAGCTGTAATCACATCACACTAATAACAAAGGTGACGATCCACGTTCTTACGGCACATTTAACGCTAAATGTAACCGTGTAATTTTTACCTCAATTGACACTTACGAATAATAAATAGGTACAGTTGAGAATAATTATAAAGAATATTAAGTGTGACAAAAAGAGAAATATGCGATAATATTTTTCAACACAAATGAAGGAAGAAAAAAACACTTTGATATCCTTTTTTTTTTAAATCTTACTATACGCGTAATTAAATTTTACATTTTACTGTCGCTTTAATAAGATTTTACTTCGCGATTTTGTCGACGGGAAGAGGAGTTGAAAATAAATATGATTTTGCGAACTTGTGCGGCACTGAAACGCGGCAAAGGCGCCTTGCATGTCCATCCGTGCGGTATCAAGATAGTTCTGTATTAAAGCTATACCTGGTTTCTGGTTTCTGGACCCAGGCTACGCCTAGACTCCAGCCGTAGCTACTACCGACGGAGTGCTCGTCCTCGAGGAATATTCAGCCATTCTCCCATTTCTAGCACCGCCTTTCTCGTTTCTCTGCGGCCGCCGCTCCCTTTGCCCCTTTCCCTCCTCTTATCCTCCTTTGCCATCTCCTCGATTCGACCAAAGTTTAGAGAGCTCACGCTTGAGAGGAACGCCGAACGTCACTGCAATATCGCGTAGTGTTCCCGAAGAAGATGGCGGTCGCAACGTTGAACATGATTGCCAAACTCGGAATAGCTTACTCGTGCCTCGCTGCTCTTCGAATCAATACGAAAAGTGGATGGCATGTCGAAATATAGGTTCCTATTCTGGCTCCAGTTAGTTTCTCTCGTACGAGATGTAAAAACATCTATTAGTTTCTGAATATCTTCCTTGTATAACAAAGTTATAATCTCTCATATTCTTAGATCTTATTCCAAACTATTTTACAATTTTAATCATAGTGAATTCGTACTGATTGAGATTTTTGTTAATTACGCGTAGACAAAAGTGCTTATTTAAATTCTTCTAGTAGTATTTGAATCAATTAGATATTAGAAAGAAAGTATATATTTTCTCTATTCCTTCTCCTCCTCTTAAGAAATAATTTGAAATATCTTGAAATCAGGACAGTGTCACGATTTGAAATATATCAAGTAAATGCAACAAACAAGCCTCGCAAAGACTAATAAAAGCAAAAAGCCTATAACCGCAACGATGCCAAGCGAATATCTCGGAGAGAGCAGAGAGGTGCAAGACAAACGACGTTGTTTCCACGGGGGATACCGAAAACAGCAGGTTGGGCCAGTTCCTAGCAGTTAATTAGCTGAATAATGCAGCGTTAATCTAGTCAAAATTGCATACATCTAGACCACGCGTGTAGTTTCGTTCTGGCAAACTCACGAGTGTGGTTGTTCCCGCGCGCGCTCGCGCGCCATATCCGGCCAAACGTGTGCGAAGGATTTCACTTGGGTTGAACGCGAAGAGCATCCCTCCGTTACATATTTTAGGTGCACCATTTGTGCGATAAATTCTTCGTAGTCGCGCGCGTGCCGATAGAATATTGAGAGGCGCAAATTGCCCCCACGACAAGGCAATTAAAGTTTGCATCGATGGCAAAGTAGGTTCGTTCGTAATTTGATCGCGGCTAAATAGCGCGGTGTGTCTTGCGTGTTACATAAGTTCGCGACAGAAATAAATCCAACACAAAGGATGAACCTTAAGGCTTCGCCTTGAGTTATTCATATACGTAAAGAAATGACAAAGGTCGTACAATGATGATATCAAATAAAGGTCAGTGTGCGCATCTACATCGCAAAAGCAATCTTAGATAGAAAATAGCGGCTTGTTGTGCGCATTATGAAAAAAGAAAAACTATCACACACAGTTCACAATCAAGCTTAAAGTTACCTTCGAGTAAAATACACGATCTGTTCTATCGTGAACTCACTATTCTCATATTAAAATATTTTTAATTAATATATGCCACACACAGTAAATTAGAGGAGAATTGATAAAAAAAGTTCTATAGATATTTTCGTGATACAAAGAAATAAGCGCAAAAAAAAAACTATTCACTCTTTTGACACTGTTTAAACGATTCTCGCGTCGGCACAGTAAAACAATCAAAAGATCGAGTTGCTAAAGCGAAGGAAGGATATATGTGTGTGTGTGTATGTATGTGCGAGAGTGCACAGGAAAACACGCACGTGCGCGAAGCATGCAATCTCTCTTGCAAGCCGACTACATGTGGTAGTCTGGACAAACAAGGATGGAGAGACAACTTCTCACCTTGCTCTTCTCTCGTTCTCCTGCCTTTTCCATGTGATCGAAAGTAATTATATTAATTGCATCGCGCATCCCGGTGATCGTTACGAGAGGTATTGGCCCGTCGGTTAATTCCACGCAAATACAAGCGTGCAAGTAACGGCTCGTAGGGATGAAGAGAGGGATGACCAAGTTGCGCGCGATTCAATGATAAACGAATTAACGTCTCTCTGCGAGAGACGTCGCGTCGACGCGCGCGCGCGAAGTGTCGAGTTGTTAAATAAATGTCGCGGTTTGGCCCATGTAATTAGAAAGTGCGATTAACTCGGCGAAGCTCTTTTTCGATCGCATCGACCATTTACGTAAGGAACATCTAATTGAGATGCAACGCGCACACACTCATCCTTTGCATACATGTCACAAATTACGTATTTTTATTTTCTTTTTTTTATTATTGCGTTACACAAATGACAATATATCTTTCTTGTCTTAATTAGAATTTTTAGACGGTCGTTCGCGTCTATTCCGACTTGAAATATGAATAGGGAAATAAATAGAGATTTATATCTATGGCATTAGATAACGCGGGATGAGCATCCGCGCGCGTCGCACGGTTAATAAATAATGACACATTACGGTATGTCGATATCCTCGTGCATACACACTCGCACGATATTGGGCTTCTCATGTTCGAGAGGTCATCGTTAAGGTAGCAAAATCCTCCCGAAGGTCTCAGTGCTCACCACACGGACAACGCCCGTTATTTCCTTATAATTACTCCATTTCCTCCCGCGCGTACATTTACGCCGTGGCTAAATGGATGGGAGAAAACGGCAGATATTGGAACGCGATGCACGGTCGGAACCGAAGCGACGGAGGGACAACGAAACACAGCGGTGGTTTCGTCCGAGGAGATATCGAGGAAATGAATGGGAATGGCCGCCAGGCAAAATTGCACCGCGATAATTACCTATTAACTGCACTGTGTCTGGCACTGTCACTGCCGTAAAGATTCACGGCATTTCATCTTCGCATGGATAAATGCCAAAGTGCTGGCTTCGCGTTTGAAGTCGGGAAAGAAATATAACTCTAAAATAAAATCGATATATATATATATATATATCAGATATATATATATATATGTGTGTGTGTGTATATATATATATATATATATATATATATATATATATATATATATATATATATATATATATATATAT
>QVNZ01012881.1:0-41667 GCA_014825645.1 Pseudomyrmex dendroicus | reverse complement strand
CTTTATTTATAAATAAAGAAGGATTTTTTAATTATCTACTTAAATTTATTTAATTTAATAGTATATTTACTGTATATTATTGCATTATTTATGTATTTATTTTGAATAAATACAATATAGTAACTAATCTATATTATAGAATGGTCATATCTTCTCTATTCGATTCGATGTGGGTGTGAAGTATTTTATGAGAAAAGTAGATTTTAAAGAAGAAAAGCCGCGTTTTGAGGTTATTTCAAAACCGAAACCAGATCATAGTGAGAATTTATTTTATTTGATGGACGAAGCAGATAGGATGCTTCGTCTTCGCCGTGCACGGGATAGGCTTGCTCTTCATATAAAAAGAGAAGAGGATATTTTATGGGTAAATTTTCGTGCATTGTAAGAAAACGCGTCTTATTACGGTGCTTATAGATGAGAGGTATTAAGACGCGTTTTTAAGCATTTTTATTTTAAAGGTAGCGTGGCATCGGGAATTCGTCTTCGTTCCAATCGCCTTTTGCCCAATTTATACGCAATTTTATGGCTAATTCTTCTAATTTTTGCTCAAGAATTGCTTGGCGGATTTGCCGCATAAGACGTTGATAATAAGCTAAATTATGTAATGTTAGGAGCATGGGTCCGAGCATTTCATTTGCACGGAAAAGATGATGGATATAGGCGCGAGAATAACGTCCTGCAAGAGGGCTATCATCTTCTGGAGAGATGGGGCGTGTATCTGTTGCAAAGCGTGCATTACGAAGGTTCATTGTACCGCGTTCTGTATAAGCGCGTGCTGTACGCCCTGCACGTGATGGCATAACGCAATCAAACATATCGCAGCCCCGCATAATAGCACCAAGAAGATCATCTGGTGTTCCAACCCCCATAAGATAGCGAGGCTTTTCTTCAGGTAAAATAGGGGCTGTATAATCAAGGGTTGAGAACATAAGCTCTTGCCCCTCACCAACAGCAAGCCCACCAATTGCATAGCCTTCAAAATTAATGGAAGTGAGAGCATTAACAGAAGCCTCACGAAGGTCACGCTCTGTTCCCCCTTGGACGATGCCAAATTGTCCATAGCCTGCACGTTCTATAAAGGCATTGCGCGAACGATCAGCCCAACGCATGGAGCGTTCCATAGAAGCTTTAAGAACCTCTTTTGTAGCAGGAAGTGCAGGACATTCATCAAATGCCATTGTGATTGTGGCATCAAGTTTAAATTGAATATCTGTAGAGCTTTCAGGTGTAAGGCGGTGTTTGCTGCCATCTATATGAGAGCGGAATGTGACGCCATCTTCATCTAAATGACGAAGAGGACCTAAAGACATAACTTGGAAACCGCCAGAATCTGTAAGGATAGGACCAGCCCAATCCATCATACGGTGCAACCCGCCAAGATATTGCACGCGCTCTGCTGTTGGGCGCAGCATAAGATGGTAAGTATTTCCTAAGACAATACCAGCACCTGTTGCACGAACGGAATCCATTGTGATTCCTTTAACAGTTCCGACAGTTCCAACTGGCATAAAGGTTGGCGTTGGCACTGAGCCATGAGCAGTATGAAGCCAGCCCGCGCGTGCTTTGCCATTTTGTGCTTCTTTTTGCCAGTGCATTTGTTTGCTTGCTGTTAAATTTAGAGAGGGGGAAAAGGGAGGTTTCATAAGTATTTTTCCAAGAAGCAGGCATCTCCGTAGGAATAAAAGCGCATTCCCTCTGAGATGGCGTGGTGATAGGCGTGGCGCATTGTTTTTGTTCCGCTAAAAGCACAAACGAGCATAAAGAGCGTTGAACGAGGAAGATGAAAATTTGTCATGAGTGCATCAACAACACGAAAGCGATAGCCTGGCTTAATGAAAATTGAGGTTTCACCAGACCATTCTTTTATATGTCCGTCTTTTTGAGCGGCACTTTCTAAGAGGCGTAATGTTGTTGTGCCAATAGCAATGATACGCCCTCCTTTTGCACGTGTTTGATTAATTGCTTCAGCTGTTTGGGCAGTGATATGCCCCCATTCTGCATGCATTTTATGCTCGGAAATGGTTGAGCGAACGGGTAAGAATGTACCTGCACCAACATGGAGTGTAATAGTTTCTTGTTGGATATTTTTTTCTTGGATCTTCTTTAAGAGGCTTTCAGTAAAATGGAGCCCCGCTGTTGGGGCTGCAACTGCGCCGCGATATTGAGAAAAAATTGTGCGGTAATCAAGAGTATCTTGCTCTGTTGGGCCTGTTGGGCGGTGAATATAAGGGGGAAGTGCAAGAACCCCGCATCTCTCTAAAAAGGCATCAAACTCATCGCCTTCTACTGAAAAGCGGAGTGTTACAGCACCATCTCCTTCGTTAGAGAGGATTGTTGCGGTTACGGGGTCATCGGTAAAGGTTAGCTTATCATTAGGGTGTAACTTGCGAGCATTACGGGCTAAAGCGTGCCATTGACCATCAGGAAGAATACGATCGAGGGTGATCCCTATTTTTGCCTCGCCCCGCTGGGCGTTTAATTGGGCACGAATAACCTCGGTATTATTGGCGATGAGGAGATCGCCTTCTTTTAAAAGGTGAGGGAGATCGTGGATATGGTGTGCAATAAGCTGCGGATTATCGTTTTCCTTTTGTGATGGGATCACATGAAGAAGGCGTGCCTTATCGCGTGGGCGCGCTGGCTCTGTTGCGATATGGCTTTGAGGAAGGTGGAAATCAAAAGGAGCAAGATCGTCATTCATGATGATAATCTTTAAGGCGGTGAAGGGGGTTGTTTCAACCCTTCACCATGAAAGAAGCGAAAGAATAATGATTAATTTTTCACTTTATTATCATCAACTTGCTTTTGGAGCGCATTGATAAGGGTTTGAACATCACCATTGTGACGTGTTAGATAAGCTGTATAGTCTCCGCGCTGTGTTAAGCGCATACTAGCACCTTCACCAAACAGGTCAACAACTTTAGGGGGATTACCATCAACGACAACGGTCATATTAACATCTGGCTGATTGGGGCGGCTGATGAGAAGCCCAACTTTTTCGCCAGAAGGGCTTTCAACATCATTTGTAATTTTAAGGACGACATTTTGATAAGCACCGATTTTGCTTGTTACAGCATAAAGAAGCACTTGATCAAATAGTTCTAAATAACGTTTTTTCTGCTCTGATGTTGCAACACGCCAGTAACGCCCTAAGCAATAGCGACCGATTGCTGGAACATCGACATTTTTTTTAAGAAGGGGGAGAATTTCTTTTTGTTTTTCCTCAAGAGAGAGAGGCGCGTTTAAAATATGGGATAATGCACCACCAAATGAGGCAACAAAATCGCTAGCAGGTGTTGCATAGGAAACCCCAGGAAGTAGAAAAATTATTCCAGCAATCGCAAAAAAATTGCGGCGTGCGAAACGATGGAGCATCATAGAACTCTCCTGATTAATACCAGTCTGGCGTGGTGGCGCGGTTATCATGTTTTAAAGCGTCAATTTGCCCCTGGCGGCTTTGCTGCCATGCGCTGCGCATATAGGCGTAGGGATCGAGGCTTTGATGTTCGAGAGCATCAAGCTGGTCGGTGCTGTCGGCGAATGTGTTAAAGGTTCCGAGGATATTATAGCCCCAATTAAAGCTAAGCAGACCATAGCCTCGGGGGACATAGTTAATTGGTGTTAGCCCTTGACCTATAGCATAGCCCGCAGCATCACGAAAGCTGCTAGGCCCCATAAAAGGAAGAAACAGATAAGGACCTGTTTTGATACCCCATAATCCCATAACCATTCCTGGGTCTGTTTCATGTTGTTTATAGCCTGCATAGCTCGCGACATCAAAGAATCCCGCAACGCCAGCAGTCATGTTAATGAGGTAGCGCATAAAAGCATCGCCAGCTCTTCGCGGTTTTCCAGCACCAACGTCAGAAAAAAAGACAGAAGGCTCACGCCAAGTTTCGTTTAACGTGGCAATAGAGTGCCTTACAGGCTGTGGAACATTATTTTTCCAAGCTTTGCCAACGGGGCGAAGTGCATGGTGATAGGTCCACATATTGAAGTTAAACATTTTTCGATTAAGTGGTTCATAAGGATCATTGGCGATTTTATAATCCTCAAGAGCTTCGGGGTCTTTAGGGGGAGGTGTTCTGATAGAGCTGCAGGCACTGACAGTAAGAAGCATAACGCCACTGAGTATGGTGCGCATTTTCATTTTTTGCCCAACATTGCGCTGCTTTTTGCTATCACTGCGCGCCATTATAGTGCTGCTCCTAATCTGTTATATCCTAAATTATGCTCTTCAAAGAACCTGCTGATATACAGGAAATAAGAAGTGAAGAGGCGATATAGAGCATATCCCAAAGAGCGAATAAGCCTATACTCCTCCCCTATCTTTATAGTTTCTTGCTCGCATAGTCTATCATAAAATTTACTTTCTTCTCTGAAATCTTAAGGGATTGCAATTTCAGTTAAAACAGGTGAAGAGTGAAGTATCTCTAGGGATAAAGTTCTTTTGCGATTTCTTTTATTGTTTCAAAGGAAAGATGAGAAATTGCTAAAGGGTGAAAGAAATATTTTAAGGGGAGAAAGAAAAATGCCTCGTTTTTCTTTAAGTTGTTCTAAGCTTTTTTCTGCACTCACAGCGATTGCTCTATTAGGTGGCACTGCGCTTGCACATCCTAAGGTCAAAATTGAAGAGTGGGGAAAGCTGCCTTCTGGTGACGTTGTGAAGATGGCAACTTTAACAAATGACAATGGAATGCGCGTTCGCGTTATAAGTTATGGTGCGATTGTTCAATCTGTTGAAACTCCCGATCGTCATGGTCAGGTAAAAGATATCGCTCTTGGCTATCCGAATTTAGAAGGTTATGTTGCGCATAATTACGATCCTCATTTTGGTGCGCTTTTAGGGCGTTTTGCTAATCGTATTGCGCATGGTACGTTTACTTTAGAAGGTAAAACATACCATACGCCAATTAATGATGCGCCTAATACGCTTCATGGTGGGCCTGATAGTTTTGATCGTAAATTATGGAAGATTGTTGATAGCGGCACAAATGCTTCTGGTGCTTATGTTAAGCTTCGTATGGTTAGCCCTAATGGCGATGAGGGGTTCCCTGGAAAATTAACCAATATTGTGACCTATAGCTTGGGTAAAGAGAATGCGCTTACCCTTCATATTCAAGCGCAAACAGATGCACCAACAGTTCTAAATCTTTCAACCCATAGCTACTGGAACTTGAATGGTGAAGGTTCTGGCACTATTGAGCCAGAACAACTTCAACTTTTTGCTGATGGCTATATCCCTACAGATGTAAATTCTATTCCAACGGGAAAAATTGCCCCAGTCGGTGGTACGGCTTTTGATTTTCGTCAGCCTAAAACTTTGGCGGCCGACCTTCGCAGTAGCGATATGCAAATGTTAGCACCACGTGGCTATGATAAAAGCTGGGTTATTAATGGGGATTATAACGCAAAGCCACGTTTAGCAGCGCGTTTAACAGATCCGCGCTCAGGGCGTGTGATGGAAATTTTAACAAATCAGCCAGGTTTGCAGGTTTATACCAGCAATTCTCTTGATGGGCGTTATGTTGGACCTTCTGGTAAGACATATCGTCAGGGTGATGCACTTGCTTTTGAGCCACAACATTTTCCAGATAGCCCTAACCAACCTAATTTCCCAAGCACAGAGCTAAAACCTGGGGAACATTATGATGTTACGAATATTTTCCGTTTCTCAACTGTGAAATGAGTTAAACTTCAGTAATTTCATCATTTTAAGATTATTGAGAAGAATCGACCCTAATTCTAGGGTCGATTTTTTTATGAGGAAGAAAATGTATAAAATAAAATTATAAAAGATATGAATATTATTCTTTCCACATATTTAAAAGGATACACACAGCATCATACCCTAACTTGTCCCCTAAATTGGGGATAAGTCTCAATTTAAATAAAGGAGAGTTCGGTAAAAACTCGAAAAAATATTTTTCCTGTTTTTTTAACGAGTCGCCTTTTCTATCCACTTTATGCAATGATTTTTACACAGAGTGATACGCAGTTTTATCCTCTAAACTGGGGATAAAATGCCTTTTATTTCTCATATTATTTATGAATTTTCGTTAGATTGGGTTTCAATTTTGATAATGCGGGCAGGGTTACCCACAGCTGTTGCATAGGCGGGGATATTTTCTAAAACAACTGAAGAGGCGCCAATACGTGCGTAAGAGCCAATTTCGATACGACCAAGTATTTTTGCGCCTGCGCCAATCATGGCACCTTTGCGGATAATGGGGTGGCGGTCTCCTGTTTTTTTGCCTGTTCCCCCAAGTGTGACATTTTGAAAAAGTGAGACATCATTTTCAATAATAGCAGTTTCACCTATGACAATGGCTGTGCCATGATCAAGAGAAATGCGCTCCCCTATTTGGGCTGCAGGGTGAATATCAATGCTAAAACGCTCATTAACGCGGCTTTGCATATGATATGCCAAAGGGTGACGATTTTGATTCCATAAATGATGTGCGATGCGATGCGCTTGTAATGCGTGCCAACCCTTAAAAAATAGAAAAGCTGTTGCAAGATCAGGGCAGGCGGGATCGCGCTCTAAAATAGAAAGAAGATCTTTACTTGCAGCTTCGGTGATTTTTGGGTTTTCTTTAAGGCAGTTTGCCACTAAGCGTGTTAGTACGGGTTCTGCGAGAGCGCGATCAGTTAGTTTTGCGCCTAAGAGAGAAGAAAGTGCAGAGGCAAAATCACTGTGATCACAAATATTGACAGCAAAGAGATCGCGTATCAGAGGGTCAGAGCAGCAGCAAGCTTGTGATTGTAATTGGGACCAGAATGATTTTAGTGAGAAGGTGGTCTTAGAATGGGTAATGTGAGGCATTGCGTAATGTTATAATCCCATAGCTTTAAGAATAAATTTCTTTCGCAAGGTTGGGGAGTGTCGTAGAGCAGAAAGACCTAAATGGCGTATGCGAGAAAGGAGGGGGTGTTTATTACTAAAGAGACGCTCCATCATATCGCATCCTGCGAGCATTGTAAGATTATGTGGGCGTGTCTGTGCTTGATACTCTTTTAAGAGGATTTCTGAACCTAAATCATGATGATTATGGAAAGCAGCTTCGAGAATAGGAGTGAGGATTTTAACATCTCGGAATCCAACATTCATACCTTGACCTGCAACAGGGTGCAGACCGTGAGCAGCATCGCCTATAAGAAGAAGTCTTTGTGAGGTATAGGAATGCGCATATTGTGAGGAGAGGGGATAAAGCCAAGATTTGCCAATATGGCTTATAGTGCCAAGTTTATTGTCGCCTAATCTTTCAGAGATATAATATTTTAGGGCTTCTGGCGTCATGAGTTTAAGGTGCTTTATGTGGGCTTCTTGATCTGTAATGACGATTGCAGAGCGGTTAGGATAGTGCTTTGTTGCAGGTAGTGGCAAGCGTGCAAAAGGACCAGCAGGAAGAAAATGCTCTAATGCACTCCCATGATGGGGGTTATCATGGGCAATAACTGTAACAAGTGCATGTTTATGATAAGGGATAAGTGTAAGGGGAATATTGGCTTGTTGGCGTAATGTAGAGCGTCTTCCATCGGCGGCGATGACAAGTTGTGCGGTAAATTCTTTATCATCACATTTAATATGAACATGTTCTTTTAGAAAAGAGAATTCTCCTTCAGATGATGCCATAATGGTGAGATTAGGGTGGTGTTTTACCGCGTTTGCACAAGCAGCAAGAAGATCAAATGCTTCAACCATCCATCCAAAAGGGCGCCCATCAGGTGCATCATTTTTTAGAAAAGAGAGAGAGGGCTGTTTTTTAGAGGAAAGATAGCGTGGGCTATCTATAATATTGATTTTTTCAATAGGCTGTGGAGATTTTGGAAGTGCGTCCCAAATTTTAGCTTCTTCTAGAATAGGACGAATGCCTTCAGCTAAGGCGTAAGCCCGTCCATCAAGGGCGGGGTTTGGCTGTTCTATGGGGGGATGGCGTTCAATAAGGAGAATTTTCATTCCTTTTTGAGCAAGCAGAGAGGCAATTGTACTCCCTATGGGACCCGCACCATTAATACAGACATCATAATGTTGATAATTACTCATTGTTCCCCCTTATTCTTTCCTAGCCTTTTTTGATAAAGGAAAGAAGAGAAAAAAATAAAGAAAAAACTTGCAAACTCATTACTATAATGGAACTATTTTTTGAGATTTATTAGAATATGGAGAGGAAGATGAAACTTGTAACAGCAATTATAAAGCCCTTTAAACTTGATAATGTGCGCGAAGCTTTAACACAACTTGGATTGCAGGGTATGAGCGTTACAGAAATTCGAGGTTTTGGAAGGCAAAAAGGACAGACAGAAATTTACCGAGGTGCGGAATATCAGGTTAATTTTATTGCTAAGTTAAAGATAGAGCTTGCCGTTCCTGATGATCGTGTTTCGGAAGTGATTGAGGTGATTATGATTTCTGCACGAACGGGGAAAATTGGAGACGGAAAAATATTTGTTACGCCTTTGGAGCAGATTGTGCGTATCAGAACGGGAGAAGCAGGCGAAGGGGCATTATAAATCATGAATATGATGCATATTGATACGGGTGATACAGCTTGGATGCTTTCAAGCACGGCGCTTGTTCTTTTAATGACGATTCCAGGATTAGCGTTATTTTATGGGGGCATGGTGCGGCGCAAAAATATGCTTTCTACAATGGTGCAATCTTTTGGAATTTGTTGTTTAGTCTCATTATTATGGGTTATTATTGGGTATAGTCTTGCTTTTTCTGATGGTAATGCCTGGATTGGCGATTTTTCACAATTTTGTTTAAGAAAAATTGCTCTTGATTTTTATCAGGGCAGAGAGGGAGCTTTACAAGTTGCCCCTACAATTCCTGCATCTCTTTATATTATGTTTCAAATGAGTTTTGCAATTATCGCTCCTGCTTTGATTACGGGTGCTTTTGCGGAACGGATTAAATTTTCTTCTTTATGTATTTTTATAATTTTATGGTCATTATGTGTTTATGTTCCAGTGGCGCATTGGGTATGGAGCTCTGTTGGTTGGTTGCATCATTTAGGCGCGATTGATTTTGCAGGTGGCACGGTTGTTCATATTAATGCAGGGGTTTCGGGATTAGTTTGCGCGCTTATGTTGGGGCGGCGGCGTGGATGGCGTTTTGATGATATGACACCGCATAATTTGACCTATGCAATTATTGGCGCATCTTTACTATGGGTTGGGTGGTTTGGTTTTAATGCCGGGTCGGCATTAGGGGCAAATGCGCTTGCGGCACTCGCTATGTTAACAACGCAAATAGCAGCAGCTGCTGGCGGTGTTGCTTGGATGATAGCGGAATGGATAACGCTTAAGAGAGCAACAGCATTAGGATTAATTTCTGGGGCAGTTTCTGGTCTTGTTGCTATTACACCAGCAGCGGGTTATGTGCTTCCATCCAGTGCGGTGATTATTGGGTTAAGCTCTGGTTTTATCTGCTTTTTGAGTGTGACGCGTCTTAAATATCATTTAAATTATGATGATAGTTTAGATGTTTTTGGCATTCATGGTGTTGGGGGGATTATTGGTGCAATTTTAACAGGATTATTTTCTTATGCTCCTTTATCGGCAACAGCTGATAATCCCCAAGGTCTAAAGGGTGGAGTAAGCCTTTTAATCAAGCAATTAGAGGCTGTTTGTGTAACAGTTTTTTGGTCTATCATCGTGACAATGTTGATTATTGTTATTGTTGATAAATTATTTGGAATGCGTGTTTTAGATGAAGAGGAACAAGAAGGACTTGACTTAACACAACATGGTGAACGTTTAAATTAAGAAAATCGTCATTTTCTCATTCCTTTTGTTGTAACTGTCATTTATTATTCTCATCATGATTATATCATATGATATATGAAGGAGGATATTTTATGAGAAAGTATTTATTTTTGGCATCAGTGATGGGGATAGCAGCCTTTGCTTCATCATCTTCATTTGCAGCAACGGCGCAAGCAGGGCTGTCAAACAAGCAATGCCATCAGGCTTTTCAAGCAGCAAAAGCGAGCAATAGCTTAAATGGTCAAAATTATGACGCATTCAAGGCGACAAATTGTGCGGCTAAGGTAGCTAGCTCCTCTGCTGTAACGAGTGATTCGGCAAATAATGCTAAAACATCTGATATGCCAACAGGCAAGGTGATTTTTCCAGAGTCTATTCCGTCACAATTTGCTGCGCTTCCAGCAGGAAAGGCAAGAATGAAGGCTTGTGTTGCACAATATAACATGAATAAGGCGAATGGTAGTAATGGCGGTCTTAAATGGGTGCAAAAAGGCGGCGGTTATTGGTCTCAATGTAACCAGCATCTTAAAGCAGTAACATCTTCTACAAAGTAAGTTTGTTTTGCTAAGAGGGAGTCTCCTTTATAGGAGGCTCTCTTTTTTATTGCCTATATTATAGCCTTATATAAAGGAGGGAATGAATGAAGAAGGCAGGGCTTCTTCGTGGTGTTTGGCATTTAAAAGCACCTCATCAAGAAACAGTCTCCTATTTTTTTAAAGCAGAGCGTTTTTCTATTTCAGCAGAAGAGAGCAAATTAGATGGGCAGACGATGCCGCATGATTTTTTTTGGTCTTTTGTAACTTATGTTTTTCTTTCTTATGGCTTTAATGCTGAATCTGAAACTGCACTTTATGTTGATCATGAAGAGAGATGGCGTTCAAGCTTAGTGTTTGTTGTTCAGATGCTTGAAGAGAGTAACCGTTTTCCGCAAGAGCCTTTTCAAAAAATTGCCCACGGTTTTAAGAGATTAACAGCCTTTCAACTTCCATTTGCGGGGGAGAATGCGCCTCTTTGGCAAGATTATCCTCATATGCTTTTGAGTGAAGCAAATTTGCAGAAAAGAGACGTGCAGAGTTTTAATATTGAAATATTGGAAAATTTTCTTCACTCTCCAGAACTGGGCATAGTTCCTTTATGGGTTGAACCAGAAGAATGGGAAAAGAGTCTTGGGCAAGCAAAGCGTTTGCAAGTACTTCTTTAATAAAGAGGAGCTCCGGCCCATTGCCACCATGTTTTTGCGTGCGGTAGGCGGGAAAGCTCTTTTTGTGCATATTTTGCGGCATCTTCATTTTTGAAAATTGTGAAGCATGTGGCACCAGAGCCACTCATACGGCTTAAAATTGTTCCTGGTAATGTATCAAGCGTAGTGAGAACTTCTTGAATAAGAGGCTCTACGCTGATGGCTGGTTTTTCAAGATCGTTTCTGGTTGTGTGTAAGAAATTGATAAAATCATTAAGATTATTCCAGCCATTTTTTGGAAAACTAAACTGGGAAGCTTGTTGATAATCCTGTGAAAGGGAGAGTTTTTTAAATATTGATGGTGTGGAAACAGCAACGCCTGGATTAACCAGTAAAATACCAAAATGAGGGAGGGGAGGAGTTTTAAGCAGGATTTCGCCAATTCCTTGCATTCTTGTGGTCTTTTGATGAAGGCAGACAGGCACATCGGCACCAAGTTGCAGAGCAATCTCTTCGAGGGTAGAAACGGCAATGCCCCAATATTTACAAAGCAGGCGCAGGGCACAAGCTGCGTCAGCGGAGCCGCCGCCAATGCCAGAGGCGATAGGGAGTTCTTTAATGAGTTCAATCTCAAAGCCAGTGAGTGCGTTTTTTGTTTTAATCTTTTGGGTTGTTACGATGTTTGTAAGGAGATTGACAGCTTTTAGGATAAGATTATCTTGGTGATTGCTGAGATTATGTGAGAAACTACCAGAAATCTGAAGAGAGGGTTCTGTTTTTAGAGAAGGGCGTAAAAGGAGTTGGTCAGAGGCACCTGCAAAAATAGCGAGACTATCAAGAAGATGATAGCCATCCTCTCTTTTACCAGTTACATGAAGAAAGAGATTGATTTTTGCGTGTGCTGTATCGTGTAAGTGCATGATATTTTATCCGTTTAACGATAGTTTTTATTCAATAATGATGAGAATTTATAAAATGATTGGAGCATTGTGAGTTCGTGGATGTAACCTCTTTTACCTCTTCAGAATATGAGAATATGAGTAAATTCATCTCCGAACAAGATATGCTTGCGGCTCTTCAATTTCAAGTGGATTGGGGAGTATGTGATGTTATTGAGGATTTTCCAAGTGACTCATTTGCGCCATTACCAAAAAGGCTTGAAAAGAAGGCAGAAAAAGCTAATTCACCAAATTTTGAAAATAAGCAACAAAAAAATACTGAAGAAGACTATTTAAGCTCCGCCAAAGATTTTGATGAGCTTGTGGCAAGAAGCCATCAGCTCCCTAGTTTTATGTTGCCGCGTGTTGCAAGCCATGCTGTGCGACCGCATTTTGTAAAGGGTGCAAAACTGCTTATTATTGGTGAGTTGCCGACAGATGAGGAAGATAAAACAGGTCAGGTTTTTTCTGGCTCTGATGGGGTGTTATTGCAGCAAATTTTAAGCTCTTTGGGTGTTGAAAAGGATACAATAAGTTTAAGTGCGGCGTTGCCGTGGCGTATTCCTGGAGGGCAAGGGCAACCTTTGCCAATGCCATATTTTCAGCGCGCCGTGACTATTTTGCATCGTATCATTGAGATGGCAGCGCCGCAATATATGTTAACATTGGGACAGAATCCTTTTAGTTTGGTTTGTGGTAAGAAACAGCCTCTTGTAAAAAATCGTGGGCGGATACATCAGGTAACGATTCGCAAAGGAACGACTCCTTTATTTCTATTGCCAACTTATAGTTTAGCTCAGCTACAAAATACGGCAACAATACGGCGGTATTTTTGGGAAGATATGCTTTTATTGGCAGAAAATATAGGCTTTTAGAGTATATTTTTAAGGGATATATATTGTGGTATTATTTTACTGTTTTTGAGAGATGGAAATCGAAGGGATAAAAATGAGAAATTTTATAAAAAAACATCATAAAATCCCTGTTAGTCACTAGATTTTTTATTTGTTGAAGATATAATGACGAGAGCATATTTATTATCTAGTTATAAAAATTCTTGCTATCTGTTAAAAACGGATTTAGATATTCTTCTATTATGCGAAGGATATTCCCATCGGTTTCTGTTGCGTCAGCGCGTGCCATTTTGGTGAGTGCGGCAATTTTAGCAGGAACCTCATTCTTTCCAGCGCAGGCGCAGCATTCGCGTTCTGTTTCTTCAACTCCTGATACTGCAAGTGCTGAAGTTTCTTTTGCAGAGGTGCGTTCTTCCTTAGGTGGGGAAGAATTTGCTTTTCCGCGTCCACTTTCTGCTGAAAATATTGTGCGCTATCGTGCGATTTTTCGTGCATTAAGAGAGGGAGATTTGCAAAATGCTGCAAAATATACGTCATCATTGCAAGATAAAACTCTTCTTTCTGATGTTTTGGCGGAGCGTTATTTGCGTTCAGAGGCACGGCCTCATCAGAATGAGCTAAAAGAATGGCTTAAAGCATATCCTCATTCTCCTGATGTTCCAGCGATTGAAGGTGTTATGAGGTCTCTTGATGCGTCTTTTATAGGTGATAAGGCGTATCGGAAAGGGAAAATTTCCTTTTTAAAAAGAGGGGATAATGGGGCTGGCTGCTTAAACGCAAATAATATTACGAGTTTATCCCAGTTTTTTGTACGCAATCCCACGCTAGAACGTAATATTCAAGAGATGGTATCGCATGGTGTGCATGATGCGAATGCCGCGCTTGTAATGATTAAAAAAATGGATGGGATTAATCAGGCTTATAAATCGCAGCTTTATGGTGAGGTTGCTTTAGGGCTTTTAAGCCAAGGTCATGCAGGTGAGGCGTTGCGTATTGGTGCGCAAGGTTTTGAGCTTGATGGTAAAAAGGTTGGTTTTCCAGCCTTTGTTGCTGGGCTTTCTGCTTGGCATGAAGGGGCATTGGATAGTGCCTATTTTCTTTTAGAATCTGCTGCAAATGCGATGATTATAGAGGGTGATATTCAGGCAGCATCTTCTTTTTGGGCGGCGCGCATAGCAGCAAGGCGCCATAAGCCACATGATTATACTGTATGGCTTCATCGTGCGGCAGCGCATCCTCAGAGCTTTTATGGTCTTCTTGCAAAAGAGAGCCTGAAAAATAATTCTTTTCATGATAGCCATTTAAAGGATATTGGGGCGTCTCTTGTTGCTTCTCCGACTAATTTATCATTAGGCGAGGTGGATATAGAAGCAGTTATGAGCATGACGGAAGGACGCCATCTTTTTGCTCTTTTACAAATTGGTGAGCAAGGGCGTGCAGAAGCATTAATGCGCCGTATGTGGCCCGATTGCCTTTCTGATTTAGCACGGGCGCGTTCGTTGCAGCTTGTTGCTGCTGCTGCGGGCATGAGTGACCTCTCATTGCAAATGAGAGCGATATTAGATCAGCTTAGTCATCAGAATTTAAAAGAAAATATTGGCACGCTTCCTCATTTGCAGCCACAAAATGGGTTTCATTTTGATCCTGCCCTTGTTTATGCTGTGGCGCATACAGAGTCGAATTTTAATCCAGAGGCACAATCTTCTGTTGGTGCTGTGGGGATTATGCAGATTCGTCCACGTACAGCCAGTTTTGTTACAACGAAGCATATTGATTTTGACGAGCATGGTTTAGCTGTTTTTCATGTTTCACTAGAAATGCAACGCCGCCTTCATGATCCTGCTTATAATTTAGAGGTTGGTCAGCTTTATATGTTGTATCTTGCTGATGCAGTTTCAAAAGCGGGGGGAGCAGATACGAAGCAAGGTGGTGATCTCTTGCGTGTACTTGCATCTTATAATGCTGGTCCGCAGGCGATTGTTCATTGGGAGAGTCTTCAAAATGAACAGCATGATCCGCTTTATTTTGTAGAAACATTACCAAATATGGAAACGCGCCAATATGTGCATAAGGTTATGACGGCAACATGGTTGTATGCACGCCATATGGGGCTGGCAGCACCTTCTTTAAACGCGTTAGCAAAAGCAAAATGGCCCTCCTTTTTGCAAGAAAAATATGTTCAAGAGGTGCCAAGTTAATTAAATAGGCAATGATTCTCGCCTTATAGAGTATTTTAAAGCAGCTCCATTATTTACGCATAGCTATTATGCGGTTGGAATAATGGGGCTTTTTTATTGGAATTCTGCAGGATTTTCTTTCTGTTTTTTTTGCTCCTTAAGATGTGAAAGGAAAAAACGGTAAGTTTACTTGTTTCCCTTATGTAAATTCCGTTACAAGCTAAGGGACGTTAGCTCTTTTATAGAGGCTGATATACTGAGTATGATGATGCCGTATTCTCAGGGGGAGTAATTCCGTCTGTTTTATATAAGGTGTCAAAACAGGGGGGATTGTGACCTTGGCTATACATCCTATTATTGAAAGTGTTACCGCACGCATTGTTAGACGTTCACAAACGTCACGCCGCCGCTATCTTGCTTTAATGGAGCGTAATCGCGAGAAAGGGGTTTCGCGACCACAGCTTACATGTAGTAATTTAGCCCATGCGATTGCGACTTCTGATAGTGCCGAAAAAGAACGCTTCATGACGGAGAAAGTTCGTACAAATATTGGCATTATCACGACTTATAATGATATGCTTTCTGCTCATCAGCCTTATGCGCAATATCCAGCACAAATGAAGCTTTTTGCGCATGAAGTTGGGGCAACTGCACAAGTTGCGGGTGCAGCACCAGCTATGTGTGATGGTGTAACGCAAGGGCAAGAAGGTATGGACCTTTCTGTCTTTTCGCGTGATGTGATTGCGCAATCAACGGCGATTGGTTTAAGCCATGGCATGTTTGAGTCGGTCGCTCTGCTTGGGATTTGTGATAAGATTGTTCCAGGTCTTTTAATGGGGGCATTGCGTTTTGGGCATCTGCCAACAATGCTTATTCCGTCAGGTCCTATGGTTTCTGGCTTACCTAATAAAGAGAAGGTGCGTATTCGTCAGCTTTATGTTGAGGGTAAGATAGGGCAAGAAGAGCTTATGAAGGCAGAAAGTGCCTCTTACCATGGTGAGGGCACGTGCACTTTTTACGGAACTGCGAATACTAACCAGATGATGGCGGAATTTTTAGGGCTTATGATGCCTGATTCCTCCTTTATTCCTGTTAATACGCCGCTTCGTCAGGCAATTACGCGGGCGGGGGTTCATCGTTTGGCGGAAATTAGCCTTAATCGTCCAGATGCAACACCAATTTCTGAGATTGTGACAGAAAAAGCGATTGTCAATGCTGCTGTTGGCTTGATGGCGACTGGTGGTTCTACAAATCACACAATTCACCTTCCAGCAGTTGCTCATGCGGCTGGTATTGTTATTGATTGGGAGGATATGTCTCGCCTGTCAGAGGTTGTTCCAACCTTATGTAAGGTGTATCCGAGCGGTCCTTCTGATGTTAATCGTTTTTATGAAAGTGGTGGTATTGCCACAGTTATTCGCGAGCTTCGTTCAGTGGGTCTCCTTCATGAAGATGTAAAATCTGTTGTGCCTGGTGGTATTGCCAGCTATGCGCAGCGTGCTTCTTTGAGTGAAGAAAATAAGGTTGTTTATAGTCCTGCTCAGCCTTCAACAAATAAAGAGATTTTGGGCGATATGGATCATCCGTTTCATAAAACGGGCGGTTTAAAATTGCTAAAGGGCAATATGGGGCGCGGAATGTATAAATCTAGCGCGATTGCCGATAAATATCTAACGATTGAAGCACCAGCGCGTATTTTTGAAAGTCAACATGCTGTTAAACTTGCCCATAAGAATGGAGAGTTTGAACAAGATGTGGTGGTTATTGTGCGTGGTCAAGGACCGCGTGCTAATGGAATGCCAGAGCTTCATGGTTTAATCCCTTGCCTTGGTGTGCAGCTTGATAAGGGTTATAAAGTTGCGCTTGTAACAGATGGACGTCTTTCTGGTGCAAGTGGGAAAGTTCCTGCTGTGGTTCATGTTGGACCAGAAGCAGAAATGGGTGGTCCACTCGGTAAGGTGCGTGATGGTGACCTTGTTCGTGTTTGTGCAGTAACAGGACAGCTAGAAGCCCTTGTTGACGTAAAAGAGTGGGATAAGCGCGAAGCAGTACGTCCTGCTCGTGCAACTGCTGGTACTGGTCGTGAACTTTTCGCATTAATGCGAAATGTTGCTCCTACAGCGGAGGAAGGTGCATCTGCAATGCTTGCAATGATGGATCAAGAACTCGACCTGATTGGCGATGATATTCAAGAAGGAACAGAAGTATGAATGAGATTTCAAAACTTGATGCGGTTATGGATCGTAGCCCCATCATGCCAGTCTTGGTGGTAAAAGATGTTGCTCAGGCGCGTCCATTAGCAAAGGAGCTTATTGCGGCAGGTCTTTCCACATTAGAAGTTACATTGCGCACTGAAAGTGCTTTAGATGTTATTTCGGAAATGTCTAAAGAAGAAGGTGGCCTTGTGGGTGCGGGGACTGTCTTAAATGCAGAACAAGCAGAAAAGGCTGTTAAGGCAGGCGCAAAATTCTTAGTAAGCCCTGGTCTTACGCAAGAAGTTGTTGATGCAGCGCGTAAGTTGAATGTACCGCTTCTTCCTGGGGTTGCTAATGCAAGCGATATTATGCGTGGTCTTGAAATGGGATTGCGCCGCTTTAAATTTTTCCCAGCAATGGTTAATGGCGGTATTCCTGCATTAAAAGGCTATGTCTCAGTATTTGGCAGCCAAGGGCTTCGTTTTTGTCCAACGGGTGGCATTACAGAGGCAACTTATAAAGAGTGGCTTGCTGTGCCAGGTGTGGCTTGCGTTGGTGGTTCTTGGATTACTTCAGGCGGTGCAAGCCCTGAGGAAGCAGGAAAGCGTGCCCGTGCTTTAGGCATTCGTTAATCTGTCATTTTGACAAGATAAATCTCTTAAAGGGGTGTGAGTTTATCATGCCCCTTTTTGCTATAATATCCTTCTGCTTAAATAGGCTAGCACCAACCATATTCTTGGCTTTTATAGTTAAAAAAAGAGGATTATATAAGCATATTAAGGTCAGAATCTTTATGGAGGATGTGTGTGCGAATAATTAAACGGAGCCTATATCTAGGTTGTATGATGATGGGGCTTTTTTTGCCTTTATCGTCCTTTGCGCAATCTTGCCTTTATGATTTGCATTCTCTTTCTCATATAAGCTCTTTTGTAAGCCGTATTACAGAAAGAGGGGTTTTATTGCAGAATGGGCGGTCTGTCATTCTTTCTGATAGGCTGCTTCCTTTTATTGTTCTGCATAAAAATTTTACATTTTATGGTTTAAATTCTCTAAAAGGAGAAGGTTTTTGGGCACTTGCCCTTTCAGAGGAGGGGGAGCATAAGCAGATTTTTTGCACGAATGGCGAAGAGTTTAAAAAAGGCTCTTATCCTGGCTCAAAAGATTATGATGTCATTCAAGAAGAGAAAAATTCTCCAGATACTAAAAATTCGGAGCCGTCTTTATGAAAATCGCTTTTATCGCAGTTGAGACTGCAGATGCACAGCAAGCTTTAAAGACGCTTATTGCAACTTATGGCAATGCTCCCCTAGAAGAAGCTGAAGTGCTGGTTTGCCTTGGGGGTGATGGATTTATCTTAGAAACCCTCCACGATCACCCTGGCTGTCATGTGCCTGTTTTTGGCATGAATTATGGCACTGTTGGTTTTTTAATGAACCAGCCAGAAGGTAAAAATCTGATTAAACGCCTTAAAGAAGCAGAACATACGATTATTTCACCGCTTCATATGAAGGCTATAACAAGTTCGGGAGAGGTTAAAGAAGCGTTAGGCTTTAATGATGTTTTTATTCATCGTGAGACACGCCAAACAGTTTGCTTAACGATTGAGATTGATGGGCGTGTGCGTATGCCAGAATTGCGCTGTGATGGTATTGTCATGTCAACGGCGGCTGGTTCTACGGCTTATAATCGCTCTACTGGTGGGCCTATTATTCCTTTAGGGGTACCATTGCTTTCTTTAATGCCTATTTGCCCTTTTCACCCGCGTCATTGGCGTGGCGCGCTTTTGCCTGAAGAGGTTGTTGCACGCTTTTTACTAAGTGACACAAAGAAACGTCCTGCTTCAGTTGTTGCGGGTTCTACTGAAATTCATGATGTTAAAGAAGTGATTGTTAGGTCAGATCATTCACGTAAAATGACATTGCTTTTCGATCCGCATCATTCTTTATCTGAGCGCATTATCGCAGAGCAATTTGCAGGCTAGAGGAGATAAGAGAGTATAACTCTCTTATCTTTTTTTAAAGTGGTGTAATCTTAGATAATGGCGGTAAGGAGGGGTTTGCCATCGAAATGGGCAAAGAGATTATGGACGATATTTTCACCCATTTTTCTTCTTGTCTCAATTGTTGCAGAGGCTTGATGTGGTTGAAGGACTGTATTTTTAAGGGTTAAAAACTCTGGGTTGATGTTAGGCTCATTTTGAAAAACATCTAAGCCTGCCCCTGCAATTTTTCCTTCTTTTAAAGCAGTGAGAAGGTCTGCTTCATTCATGACTGTGCCGCGTGAGACATTGATCAGAATAGAATCTTTTCCAAGAGCTTCTAAGATTTTCCCATCAATAAGCCCTGCTGTTTGAGGTCCTCCAGAGACTGTAATGACAAAAATGTCAGACCATTTTGCCAGATCAACAAGATTAGGGATAAAATGGTAAGGGGATTGTTTTTCATGGCGGTTATAATAAGCAACTTCCATGTTAAAAGCGGCGGCGCGTGAGGCAACAGCCTGCCCAATATGCCCAAAGCCCGCTATCCCAATTTTTGCTTGATTAAGACTATGAGAAAGAGGTGGGGTGCCTTTTTGCCATGCACCAGTGCGCAGATGCGCTTCGTTTGCAAGAAGATTACGGCGAAGAGAGAGGGTAAGCATCATTGCCATATCGGCAACATCTTCGGTTAAAAGCCCCTCTGTAATAGTAACATGAATATGACGTTCTTTTGCTTTTTCTAAATTAATAGCGTCAGTACCGACTCCATTAACAGAGATAATTTCTAGATTAGGAAGGGCGTCCATAATCGCATCTTTTACCCCAGAGCCGCCGCCAGTAGCGATGGCGCGGATTGAAGAAGCAAGAGGTACGAGGGCTTCTAATGTTGTGAAATTATGGAGGGTGAAGCGTTCTTCAAGCATCTCCAAAATAGGTTTTGGAAGGGGTTCTACAAGAAGAAGGTCAATTTTATGAGCTTTAGAAGCAGACATAGATAACGCCTTAAAAGAGAAGAAAATCTTTATTAAAGAAACTTTTCAGCGAGGGCACTGCACCCAGCTTTAACATCACGCCAAGTGATTTCAAAACCTTCTTCAGACCCATAATAAGGATCGACCACGTCTTGACCTTCGCGTCCAGTCACGAAATCGAGAAGCAGCAATATTTTTGCATTTGAATTGCTTGTTTGGCGTTTTTTAAGTGCGCTAATATGTGTTTTATCAAGGGCGATAATATGGGTAAATTTTTCAAAATCCTCTTTTGTAATTTGGCGTGCGCGGAGTGTTTCAGCATTTAGGTGGTATTTTCTTGCGATCTTACAGGCACGATGATCGGGTGGTTCGCCTTGGTGCCAATTTCCGATACCAGCAGAATCGATAAGAAGCTCTAAATTGCGCTTTTTTGCTTCTTCACGCATGGCGAGTTCTGCCAAGGGAGAACGACAAATATTACCCGTACAAACAAAAAGAAAAGAAGGAAGGGACATAATATAAACCTTTTAGCACTGTTTATTATTCATTATAGAGTTACATCATTATTCTGACCATGCGCTTAATAATCGCATTCTGCTGTAAAAACCTCACCATGATTGCGGACGTGCTCTTGATTTAATTTGTGAAGAGGTTGTTCCCATTTATAAAAGATAGGCTCTATCTCATGTGATAGTGGCTTGGTGTTGTAACCGTATTTTCTGGAAGAGTAGGACCGCCAAACCCAAGAAACCCCATGTGTTTATTAGGTTTTCCGCCATCTATTAAGAGTTTTTTTGCAACAGGCGCGGCTTTTGTGAGGGCTGTTTTACCGTGGATATTAATATGATGGCTATTTTGTTCTTCTGTAATATCGCTGTGGTTAACGTCTCCCATAAGGTAACCGTCAGGATTATAGGTTCTCATAGAAAGAAGAAGAAACATGATATCATTACGCCCAAGATCGATCGCCATATCTAAGGGTGTTTGATCAAGAACATTTTTTGCATTGACATCTGCCCCACGATTAAGAGCTTCTTTTGCCGCAAGCAGAGAGCCATTATTAATAGCATCAAAAAGCGCGTTTGTTGGATTAAGATCAAGACGAGAATGGCTTTGATCTTCTTCGTCACTTTCAGCACCAGGAAGTGCTGATGGGGGGGCGGCACGACGTGCTTCTTTACGGGCTTCGTTCTTTTTTTGTGCTTCCATGGCATCTTGTTCGGCTTCTGCTTCATCTACTGATTGTGCATAAGCATTATGGCTACTGCCAGAGGGAAAAGGTAAACTGCCTAGGCCTAGAAGAAGAGAAGCACATATAAGGCGGGGGAAGGAAAGACTGAATAATTTCATAATGAATGATAATCTCCTCTGATGATTAAGGCGAGTCAAATATGCTTTAATTTTTGTTTTCGATAAAGCCTATCTTCCTTCTCTTCGCCACCCTAAAGCAAGAAGACCTAGAATAATGATAAGGGTTATCCAATTAGGAAGAAGAGGAATAAAATGGTCTTTTCCTGGGATTGGTGCTTTTTGCAAAGGGATACCCACCCAATCTTTACCGTAAGTTGTGCTTTTTGAGAAGACTTGGCGGATATGGGGAAGGGTAAGATGGTGTAATGTGCCAAGCCAAAAAATCCCCCCATGAGATTGTTGAATAATAGGTTTAAGTTTTTCTGCTGTTGTGCGGAGATCATTATTTTCTAACGGGTTCGTATCAAGAATGCTTGTTGAAGCAGAAAGCTCATCGTGTTTTGCTGTCCAAATGCCAAGATCATTTTCTTGTTGAGGCGAAAGCATGTAAGTGGCACGAAGAACGCCATGTGTGCCATAGGATTTTAGTGGAAGAGAAAATTCCTCGTGAGATGGGGCAATGATAGAGGCTGTTTGTGGAGCTGTGCTTTTATTGCCATAAAGTTGGATAATAAGCATATTATTTTCAATTTTAGCCTCTAAGCGATGTTCTTCTAATTCAGGCTCTTTCATAAGCCAATGAGAGAGGCGGCGTAAAAGCTCTGCTTGGGGACCTGCATTTTGAATGCCGCGTGACCAAAGCCATATTTGGTCAGAAAGAAGCATCGCAACGCGCCCTTTGCCCTTATGGTCAATTTGTAGAAGTGGCATATTATTTTCTGTTTGGAGAAGTGTTTCACCATCAACATGATCTGTTTTGAGGGCGCGGTACCATGCTCCCCATTTTTGACCAAGATTTGAAAAGGGAGGGTCTGCTAGAATTGCTGTAACAGGGTGTTGTAGCCCTAATTTGGTTAATTGTGGAACAAAACGCTGTATGATAACGCCATTAGGCGCGATATGAGCGGGCAGAATATCATTAAGAGGCGTTTCTTGAAGATTGCCCTCTTTTGTCATCTCTGGACCAGAAACAATAAGAAGTCCGCCACCATTTTGAACATAATTGCTGATATTTTCAAGATAAGCCTCAGGAAGGATATTTTGATTGCGGAACCCATCAAGAATAATCAGGTCAAAGCTCTTAATTTTTTGTTCAAAAAGTTCATGTGTTGGAAAGGGAATGAGGGCAAGGTCTGAAATAGGTGTATCATCAACTGTTTCGGGAGAGCGTAAAATTGTAAAATGAACAAGGTCAACAGAGGGATCAGATTTAAGAAGTTGCCGCCAGACACGCGCTGCTTGATTAGGTTCCCCCGAAACGAGAAGAACTTTTAGGCGATCGCGCACAGCTTGGAGGCGTAAAACGGCATTATTATTTTGTAGTGATGCTTCATTTAAAAGTGGTGAGGCAAAAAGCTCTTTTAGGGTAAGTCCTGGTTGTGTAATGGGAACTTCTAAATCAACAGCTTGTCCCGAAATTGTGCTTGCGATTAAAGAGCTGCTTCCATCTTTTTTGCGCTCCATAATATCAACAGCCTGCCCTTGTGGAAGACCATTATCATCAACCTGTACGCGGATATGTGCTTTTTGCCCGACCATCACATAAGGAGGAGCATTTAAGATGCGGAGATGCCTATCAATTTCTTCATGCTGTGCAGAAAGAAGGAGATGAATTGGGATAGGGTGCCCTGAGCTATCGTAGAATATTTTAGGAAGAGCGTTTGGCGTATCGTGATTTTGACCATCTGTAAGAAGAAAAATTGCAGAAAGATGGGTATAGCTTGGAACTTCTTGTTCTAATGCTTCAAAAATACGTGTTCCTTGCCCATGTCCTCCCGTGATTTCTAATGTGTGAATATGAAGATTAGTCAGCTTTCCAGCATCTTTTTTTAAGTATTCTGCTGCAGTGTTAAGGAGTTTTTGGCGTGCGAGAATTGCTGTTGATGGGCTGTGATCAAGAACAAGAAGAATATCCTGTGGTTGTATTTGCCATGTCGGTTGCGAGAGTTGAGGATGTGCAAGCCATATAACGATTAAGAGAGAGGCAAGAGCGCGCCAAATTAATCCACGTACATGACGCCACACCCCATAAAGCCCTAAGAGGATACAGAGGCTTGCCATGGAAATAAGAATGTAAGGTGAAAGGCTAGGCAGCCAAATAAGAGTCATCATGGTTCTATTGTTTCCATTTCGCCATTTTCATTTTCTGGCGCGTCTTGCATATTTTTAAGGCGTTTGAGCATTTCGGGATAAAGACGCTGGTCATTTTTGTAATTTCCTGTGAGGGCGTAAATGACCATATTCATTCCTGTGCGATAAGCAAGAATGCGCTGTTCTTCGCCATCTGGGAGAACCGCAAAAGGGTGCTCTCCATTTTTATCAACAGCCCAAGCATGTGCCCAATCGCTATTTCCAATAATGATAGGGCTAACATCATCACCGTCATCATTTCCAGAGCGGGCAATATAGGTTTTTTGATTGTTAATGCGTCCAGGAAATTGTTGTAGAAGGTAGAAACTATGGCTTAAAACATCTTTATCATTAATCTCTTTAAGAGGGGGAATATCAAGCTCTTTTGTTACTTCTTTTAGAGCGTGATGGGTTGCACTACCATTTTCGCCGTCAAGAAGGCTATCTGCCCCCATTTCATCAATAAGAAGAAGCCCACCATGGTGCATATAATCATTTAAGGCATCGCGTTGGGTAGGTGTGATAGTGGTGTTGGGTTCGATTGCCCAATAGAGGATAGGGTAAAAAGCAAGATTATCTTGACCCAAAAGAACAGGAACCGCTGTACCGAGGTGGGTTGTGCTTCTTTGATTAATAAATTGGCTTAAACCATTAAGTCCCTCTTGTAATATTTTATTGGTCTCTTCATTGGGAGAGGAGATATAAGCGAGCTTTGCTTCTAATGCAGCTGCGGGAACATTAGCGGGTATATTATTCGCAAGAGCGTAAGAGTGGGGAAGATGGTAGAGACCATAAGAAACAAATATGAGGAAGCTTGTTTTTTTAAGAATACGGCTAAGTGCTCCAGCCCGCCATAAAGAAAGAACACCGTCAATAAGAAGAAGAGCAAGAGCTAATTCTGTCATAAGGGGACCAAGAGGATATTCAACCTGCAGATGTTCGGGGGTGCGGGCACTTCCGAGAAGCGGCTCAATTTTAAGATTTGGTGAAGAGGAATCAGCAAGATTAAGAGGGACACGCCTTGTATCAGCGCCATAATAACCTGCTTGCAGGAAAGGGCTAAGGAGGGGGTGTTCTAAGGTAGTAGGAAGCGGTGTTACTGTTGAAGAAGGCATTTGAAGCGCGCCATGCGCATCAAGAATACGCCAAGCAGGTAAATTATTGAGGGTGGTATTTGGGTCTTCTCCATGATGATGAGAAAGCAGGGCAGCACGTTGTGCTAGGCGTTCGAGCATTTCTGGAAAAACCTCAGAAAGAACGAGGTTGGACCAATTTGCAGTTGGTGTAATATGAAAAAGAACAATCATACCTTTGCCTTGTATGCGCATTGTGACCAGAGGCGTGCCATCTTCTAATGTTGCCCATACATGTTCTTCTAAATTATTAGAAGGTTGCGCTAAAATTTGCCGTGTGATCCTTATATCTTTTGGAAGTGTAAGACCTGCAAAAGGCGAATTAGGAGGGAAAGCGGCAAGTTTTTGAGCTGTTCCCCAAGACATTGCTCCTCCTAATTGTCGTCTTCCATGAAGAAGGGGGACAGGGATAAGATTTTCTTCGGCAGTTATATCATCTGGGATATTTTCTTGAGCAAGATTATCGCCAGAAAAACGAAGAAGCATACCGCCTTTTTCAACCCATTGGGAGATTTCTGATTTATTTTCTTGGGTGATAGCACCATCAGGGGCAATAAGCAGGGAGAGAGGGTCTTTTAGGAGATAATGGAGGTCACCAATTTTGACGCTATCGAAATTTTTGATAGCCTGCGTAAGATAAAATGCGCTGCCTGTTATGGGGGCGTTATCGCCAGAAAGATGAATGAGACCGATAGAAGATTGTATTTGTGTTGCATTGAGGAGGAACATGCCCTCTGGTGCTGGAATATGCTCAATTTTTAACGCATTAAGAGGAAGAGAAAGCACTTGTGGAAGAGCAGCACGGAAAGGCTGGTTTGTTTTAACATTCCAATGATAAATTGTATTAAAATGACCATTAGGGCTGAGATTAAGCCCTTGTAATGAAACTTCTGTGGAGGCGCAGCCTGGAAGGGTTTGGACGATAAATTCTTCATTCTTATGATGAGAAAGAGGGCGAAGCTGCATTATTTCGCAGCTGGGCCAACGAATATCTTCAACATCGTCAGCTAAAGAGAGGGGTTTTTCAAGGGTGTTTTCGTGACCATCTGCAAGGGAATCTGAAAGAAAAATAACATGAGCACGATGAAGAAGCGCGCTCATTTCGGGAGAGGAAAGATGCTGTGCAAGTATTTGGCGATTAACAGACCAATTTTGTGGGTGGAGTTTTAAAAGAAAATTTTGAAGCTCTTCTGGTTGCGTTGGGGTCATGGGGGCAGGCCATTCACCATTTTCATTACGGGCTGTGAGCAGAATGGTGACGCGCCCATGTGCACGTAATGTGCTTTCTGAGAGTGCTTGGAGGGTTTTGATACGTTCAGACCAATGCGGAAAAGATGCCCAGCCATTATCAAAAATAAGAACAAGTTTTTGAGATTTTATATCTTTTTGTTGGGCGGGAAGAATGACAGGACCAGAAAAAGCAATAATGAGGCTCGCTAAAGCGCATAATCTTAGAATAAAAAGCCAAAGAGGGACACTTGATGCGTCATGATGGTGCGGGCGCAATTGTGAGAGAAGTGGCGTTGGTGGAAAAACTTGTTCTTTTGCTTTTGGCGGAAGCGCGCGAATAAGCCACCAAATTACAGGAAGAAGCAAAAGGAAGCAAAGATAAAGAGGTGACGTCAGTATCATGCTTATAGTCCTAAGTGAGAATGTATTGTCAAAAGAAAAGGAAGAAGAGGGTTATTGGTTACATGCGTAAAAAATTCATTGCGCTCTCCTTTAAGATAAACAAGCTGTGAAAGATGTTTAGCAAAGGCTTCTTGATAGGGTTTTTTAAGCCGTTCTACTGCGGGCAGAAGAATATTGGGGCTACCTTCTGGATCGGTAAATTCAATGCGACCTTTATAAGGAAGGCTGAGTTCGGCGGGATCGTGAAGGGCGAGGAAATATGTTCTCCCTGGGCGTTTGCGGCATAAAGAGAAAATATGTTGATACGTCTCTTCTTCCCATAAAAAATCGCTTATAATAAGTAGCTGCGTATGGGGAGGAGCCTGTTCAATAGGCGGGAAAAAATTCTTTTTTTCAAGAGAGAGATTTTGTAATTCTTTCCCTAAAAGGGGAAGATGTTGCGCATTATGGTATGTTTTTCTTTGGCCCAAAATATGAACATATTCACCACTTTTCATGGCGCATTGTGCAAGAGCGAGGGAAATTGTGAGGGCAAGGTGATCTTTTTTAGGAAAAGACGAATCAGAATGCCATTGCATAGAAGGAGAGAAATCGATCCATAGGCTTAAATGATGCGGGGTTTGATGTTCTCTTTCTTTGACCCATCTTATAGAAGGGTCTGCTGAACGTGCCGATTGCCGCCAATTAATGGAAGAGGCTGGTTCGTGGGGTTGGTGGGGGCGGAATTGCCAAAAATTCTCACCAATGCCCACACGTCTTTTCCCATGCCTTCCTTGCTGCATAAGGCGCGCCATCTTTCCAGCAGAGAGAATAAGTTCTGGAAGTAAGGGAGGGGCATGATGCTGAAATATTTGTTTCTGTTTCTTTTTACGTTGTAAAAAAGATGGCGCTTTAAGCACAGTGCAGCCTATGTTCTTATCAAATCAGAAGATTAGAGATGAGCAGCGACATGGTCGGCGATGATCATTTCTGGCGTGATATTTTCAGCTTGTGCATTCAAGGTAAGACCTAAGCGATGCGCAAGAACAGGAACGGCGAGTGCTTGGAGGTCGTCAATGCTTGGGGAAAGGCGTCCTCCTAAAAGAGCACGCGCTCTTATTGCCATCATGAGAGCTTGGGCAGCGCGGGGGCCTGGTCCATATTCTAACGTATCAGAAAGCCTATCAGGAGAGGCGGGGTCGGAGGGACGAAGGCTTCTGACAAGGTCTAAAATAGCATTGACGAGTTTTTCTCCTACAGGGAGCGCACGAACAAAAGATTGTGCTTCGCGTAATTCTCTTGCGGAAAGCAGGCAAGGAAGCTCTTTTTGTTCAACGCCTGTTGTTTGAAGAAGCATTTGCCGCTCGGCTTCGCGTGAAGGGAAATCAAGATGAATGCGCATCATAAAGCGATCAAGCTGTGCTTCTGGAAGTGGGTAAGTGCCTTCTTGCTCTATAGGGTTTTGGGTTGCAAGCACATGAAAAGGGCGTGGGAGGGGCCATGTTTTTCCACCTTGCGTAACAATTTTTTCTGCCATGGCTTGTAGAAGGGCCGATTGTGTTCTTGGGCTGGCGCGGTTGATTTCGTCAGCAAGAACAAGCTGCCCAAAAATAGGCCCTAGTTCAAAGCGGAAACGCCTTTTTCCTCTTTCATCTTCTTCTAGAATTTCTGCGCCTGTAATATCAGAAGGCATGAGGTCGGGTGTAAATTGGATACGGGTAAAATCAAGCCCTAGAACTTTTGCGCAACTATTAACAAGAAGTGTTTTCCCAAGACCAGGTGCCCCCATGAGAAGAGCATGTCCACCGCTAAGGAGAGAAATGAGGACATTATCAATCACTTCTCGTTGCCCTAAAACGGATTCTCCTATTGTGCGGCTAAGTTGCTCTAATTTAGGGGCAAGGCGATCAATATCTGCGAGGTCTGTGCTGTCGGTGAAAGTTGCGCTGGCATTATATGTTCTGAGAGGGGCTTGGTTATCCATCGTAAGACCTGAAATTCCTTAAGCGTTATGAAAGAAGTAAATGAAGAGAATAAAGCCTCATAAAGATTGAATAAGCGAGGGAAGATTTTTCATAAATAGCGTATTAAATGAATTTCTCATAGTCTAATGCAAAGAGGGGGGTTTTATCAAAGGGTTTTAATACCTAGTTTGCATAAGGTAAGATGATTTATTATTTTGAGGCATATGGGAGGGTTTTATGAAAGTAAGCTCTAATGAGGAGCATGACTCTCATGAAAGCAAAAGAAATGAGAGAAGGGAAGAGCGTTTTTTACCTTTTTTGATTCGGCGTGATGGGAGATGGCTTTATCGTGGAGGTGAGATTAAAAGAAAAGAGCTTCTTTGCCTTTTTGCCTCTTTTTTAAAGCGTGATCAAGATGGGGATTATTGGCTTAAAACGCCAACAGAATCAGGAAAAATTCACGTTGAAGATGTTCCTTTTTTAGCCGTTGAATTAGATTTTCGTGGGCATTCTCAGCATCAAAATTTATGTTTAAGAACAAATATGGATCAGCTTCTTTGCATTGGAGAAGAGCATCCGCTTATATGTGATTGGAATCGCGCTCATGGTGAAGGAAGTGCTCCTTATATTTTTGTAAGAGCAGGTGAGGGAGAGCATCCTATTTTAGCACGTGTAAGCCGATCTGTTTGGTTAGAATTAGCTGCTTTGACTGTGGAAGGGTATGTCTGTGGAGAGAAATGCTTAGGTGTTTGGAGTAGGGGGTGTTTTTTCCCTCTTTCCCGTCTTGCCGAAGATAATAAATGTGATGACCTCTTATAGTTTTTGATTGGGATATATGATGGAAGAAAAACAGCCAATTTCTCAAAAGGGACTCATAGATGGGGTAATTCTTAAAAAGAAGCTCTCTTCATTGGATTCTTATCAGGGTATAGAACGATTATGGCAGTGTCTTCCTGCTGCGCGTTTGGTTGGGGGGAGTGTGCGTGACCTTATTCTTGGTCATGAGATTCATGATATTGATCTTGCTGTTCCCATTCCCCCGCAACAAGTGATGTCACTTTTAGAAAAAGAACAGATTCGCGTTTTTCCGACAGGTCTTGAACATGGAACAGTGACAGCTGTGATTGATGGGCATCATTATGAGATTACAACCTTAAGATGCGATCTTCAGACTGATGGACGCCATGCAAAAGTTGCTTGGACAGACGATTGGCGTGAAGATGCGGCGCGCCGTGACTTTACAATCAATGCGCTTTCTTTAGATAAAGAGGGGAATCTTTATGATTATTTCTCTGGTATTGAGGATTTAAAAAACAATATTGTTCGTTTTGTTGGCGAGGCATGCCAGCGTATAGAAGAAGATGCGCTGCGTATTTTAAGGTTCTTTCGTTTTTCTGCGCGCTATAGCGATTGGACATCTCTAAAGCCTTTAGAGCAAAATGCTTATGAAGCAATTAAAGAAAAAAAGAACCTCATTGGCAACTTATCTGCTGAGCGTATTGCTTCGGAACTCTTAAAAATTCTTGCTGGACCTCATTTGCTGTCTCTTATTTCTTCTATGGAAAAAATGGGTATTTGGGAAGAAATTTTCCCGTCTATTACCAAAGAGCGTTTGGAAAATTTACTGCATGTAGGGCATGTGATTTCTAATGAAAATGAGGGATTAAAAACAGGGAAGAAGCAAGAGCCTCTTATTGAAAATGGCGTTATTTTAAGATTATATACTCTGATTTCTCATGCTGATTATGCAAAAAAATTAAAGCTTTCTAATGTCATTATGGCGCATTTGCGGGGGTTGGAGGAAGGTTTACCTTTTGTTTCTTATGATATTTCTGATGACGCTATGAGGCGTTTATTGGTTTGTTATCACCGTTCTATATTACGTGATAAATCTTGGTTGGTGCAGGCAGATAATTTTTCAGAAAATCAATTAGAAAATGCAGAAAAATGGACGCAATATCGTAAGAAAATTGCTTCTATGGAGCAGCCTATTTTTCCTTTACTTGGTAAGGATTTGCTTTCTTTGGGGATAGAACCAGGGCCAGAAATGGGGAAATTGTTGAAGAAAGTGCAAAGTTGGTGGATGCGTGAAGGCTGTTTGCCCGATCGCGAGGCTTGTATGAAATGGCTGTATCATATGCGTGTTTCTTCTTAGAGGGGCGTTTATTTTATTATGAAAATACCTTTTTTTTATAAGCTATCGCCTCAGAATAAAGGAAGAAGCTTCACTCTTTTAATGCGCTTATGGAAAGAAGAAATATGTCATTATAAAACGCATCTATGTGTTATTTTATGCTTAACCCTTGTTATGTCATTTTTGACGGCTCTTTATCCTTTGGTCATTAAAAGAGCGATTGACATGTTTGCAGCGCATGATCGCCGCATCTTATATCAAGTGCCCATTATTGTCATTGGTGTTACAAGTCTTAAAGCTTTATCGCAATATTATCAGAATATTTCAGTTCAAAAACTGATTTTATCTATTGTACGTTCTATACAAGAAAAAATGTTTCGGCATTGCCTTGCCGTGGATATTTCCTTTTTAGAAGAAGAAGCACCTGCGCAATGGGCTGCGCGTTTTACAACAGATGCGCTGTCTATTCGTGAGGCTCTAACGCGTTCAGTGAATGCTTTGGGAGATGTTGTAACAGTTATAGGGCTTGTATTTTCTATGGTCTGGATGGATTGGGAATTAAGTCTTATTGCCGTTATTCTTTATCCTTTATCATCGTTTCCTGTGCAGAAATTAGGCAGGCTTGTAAGAAAATCTTCTAAGGGAATGCAAGAGAAGATAGGCGAAACATCTGCGCTTCTTAATGAAACTTTTGCGCTTGCAAGGCAGGTAAGGGTTTATGGTTTAGAAAAGCATGAAGCGCGCCGTATAGGTGATGCACTTGATTATTTGCATTATATTTTTTTGAATATTGCTTCTAATCGTGCACGGCTTGATCCGATTTTGGAAGTTATTGGCGGTGCTGCGATAGCGTTTGTTCTTGGTTTTGCTGGCTGGCGTGCTGCAATGGGAGGAGCAACCTTAGGGGATTTTACAGCTTTTATTGCCGCACTTTTTGCAGCTTCGCGTCCATTAAGAGCGTTGGGTTCACTTAATAGTGCGTTGCAAGAGGGGTTAGCGGGGATTGCAAGAATTTTTTCCGTTTTAGATTATCCTATAGAGATGGTTTTTCATGCTTCTAAAGCAGGTGATAATTTTATAGAATTATTGCCCAAATCTGGTGGAAGCCTTTCTTTTTATAATGTTTCTTACACTTATCCTGATGGGCGAAAAGCTCTGGATAATCTCTCTTTTGATGTAAAGGCTGGAGAAAATATTGCGTTAGTTGGGGCGAGTGGTTCTGGAAAATCAACCATTCTTTCTTTAATTCCGCGTTTATGTTCTGCAGAAGAAGGTAAAATTTTATTTGAAAATTGTGATATTGCGCATTTATCTCTAAAATCTTTACGCTCTGAGATTGCCTATGTTGCGCAAGAGAGTGTTCTTTTTGATCTTTCTCTTTTGGATAATATTCGTCTTGGGAATTTTATGGCGACAGAAGATGAGGTTAAGCTTATTTGTCGTGATTTAGGGTTGGATTTTATAGATAATTTACCCGAAGGATTACATATGCGCGTAGGGCCTGGAGGGCAGCGCCTTTCTGGGGGGCAGAGGCAAAGAGTAGCACTTGCGCGTGCTTTGGTGCGTAATCCGCGTATTTTGCTTTTAGATGAAGCGACAAGTGCCTTAGATGTGGAAAATGAAGCAAAAATTCAAGAGGCTTTGCGTGCCTATCGCCGTGGAAAGACGACCTTGATTGTAGCACATCGCCTTTCGACTATTCAAAATGCTGATCGCATTATGGTTTTAGAAAAAGGCACAATTATAGAGCAGGGGACGCATAAATCCCTGATCCAAGCTGGGGGGGCTTATGCGCGATTAGTTGGCATCCAATCTTTAGGAGCGGTTTGAAAAATTTCGTTTAATTCTGGAATAATCATCTCATAGAGTGTACGTTTAAAGCCGAGATCATAATCTCCATCAAGAATATCTAGTGGATTAACCCAACGCCAATCATTAAATTCAGGTGGCACTTGGTGATTAAGATCAATTTCTGAATTTTTTCCTTTAAAGCCAAAAACAAGCCATTTTTGCTTTTGTCCGCGATAGCGACCACTTAAGGCATGACCAACCAAAGAGGGAGGAAATTCGTAGCTGATCCAATCTGTTTTTTCACCCAAGAGAACAGCATTTCTTGTGCCGATTTCCTCTTCCATTTCACGCCATGCAGCCTCTGTAATATCTTCTCCCGCGTCAATACCGCCTTGTGGACATTGCCAAATACTTCCAGCCAGGTCAGCGCGTTTGCCAAAAAAAAGCTCTCCTTTACTGTTGAAAAGAGCAATTCCTACATTAGGGCGGTAGGGAAGGTCGGAGGAGAAAGCACTGATGATCATGGTTTTGTTTTCGATGAGGCTGGTTGTGTATTCATAATAGAAAGCAGATGCAGGGCTTGTTGAAGTTGGAAATCTGTTTCTGGTTTAAGAGGGTCAAAAGAGGGCCATTTTTCTGGTGGTTTCATAGGGATTGTTTTTGCAGCTGCTGGGAGGTCTGTGCGTACAGCCTCTTTATTTGCGTTTCCACCAAGATTTGTAAGAACATGTGCGAGATCGGATTCGTGATATGTATAAGCATTATCATCGTCACGGCTTTCATGAACTTCGATATCGGGTGTAATCCCCAAGCCTTGAATGGAACGCCCAGAAGGTGTGTAATAGCGTGCAGTGGTGAGGCGAACAGCCCCTTGATCTGTGATGGGGATAATGGTTTGGACGGACCCTTTCCCGAAACTTCTTTCCCCTAGGATAATTGCACGGTGATGGTCTTTAAGCGCGCCTGAAACAATCTCACTTGCTGAGGCAGAACCTGTATTAATAAGGACAATAATGGGGAGACCGTCTGTAATATCTTCGCCGTTTGCGTCCCAATGTTGGTTATTGTTTGCATGTCTTCCGCGAATAGAAACGATTTCACCTTTTTTGATAAAATCGCGTGAGACATTAATCGCTTCGTCTAATTTCCCACCTGGATTAGAGCGTAGATCAAGGATAAGACCATTTAGTGTTTTGCCTGGCGTTTTAGCAACATCTTTAACGAGTTTTTGGTAGGCGGAGCGCATTTCGTGCTCAAGAGAAGTATCAAATTCGCTAAGGCGAATATAGGCAGTACGTCCATAAAGAGCAGAACGTACAATCTGCACATGGATAATTTCGCGGGTTAGGGTAAGTGTTTGTACTTTGCCTGTTTTAGGGCGTAAAATTGTTAATGTGATTTTTGTTCTAGCTTTCCCTCGCATCTTTTTTACAGCTTGATCTAGGGTAAGATCAGCAATGCTTTTATTATCAACCATTGTGATGACATCACCAGGGAGAATTCCAGCTTTTGCAGCAGGCGTGCCATCTATAGGGGAAATAACCCGTATATGTCCTGCATCTGATTGAACCTGCAGACCAAGACCACCAAATTCGCCAGAAATTTGCTCTTGCATTTCGCGGAGCTGGTCGGCTGTCATATAGGCAGAATGTGGGTCAAGATTACCAACCATACCGTCAAGGGCATTATTGATGAGTTTTTTGTCAGTAAGAGGTTCGACATATTCTGTGCGAACAACATCCATCACTGTGCCTAGAAGTGTAAGAAGGCGGATTGTTTCGGCATTATTATTTTCATCATGGGAAGTTTCTTGTGCATAAGCACCAAAAGAAACAAGTGGTGAAAAGTTTTTAAAAAAGCCTGTACTACTCACAGCACCAGCTGTGAATGCAAGACCAAGCATGATCCCAGTTTTAAACTTCATAGAGATGGCATCCTCTCACGGTAAGGGGAGGGAGTGAAATATAGGAGAACTATAGCGAAGAGTTTACTTAAAAGCATCTTTTTTCTTTAATCTTAATGAGGTTAGGGGATTTTTTCTTGTGAAACATTTTTCGATTCCTTAGGAGATTCAAGGTAAGGTGTTGGATCAAGAAGATATTTATCATGATGCAGCTGCAAAAATAACAATCCACCTTCTTCGGGCATTGTGCCAAGAGTTTCGCCCCATTTAACAGCTTGACCTGTTTGCGAGGTGATTTTCCCTAATCCAGAAAGAACAAAACGTTCCTTATGCCCGCAATCTAAGATAATCATTTGACCGAAAGAGCGAAATTGCCCTGTATAAAGAAGATGACCATTACAAGGCGCGTAAACAGCAGCATGAGGGGCTGCTTTATAGGTAAGGCCTGTTGCTGTATCGCCATTTTCTGTTTTTTCACCCCATTTTGTAAAGAGTGTTCCGTCTACAGGTGTTGCACCATGCCCCCATCCTAATCCTGTGCCATTATGCAGAGAGTTTATTTGTTGAGAAAGGCGTTTAACTTCTTCATTTTGAGGGTTTGTATGTGCTAGTTTTTTGGCTTTTTCAGTAAGCTCATTTGAGGTTGTTGTTTCTTGATAGGCTAAATGTGCAATTTCTTCGCTAAGAGCGGCTGTATTACGTTTTGCTTCTGCAAGAAATTTTTGCGCATCTTGAAGTGTTTGCTCTGCTTGTTGATGGATTGTATTTATTTTTTCGGTCAAAATATCGTTTTTGATTTTTTCGGCTATTTTAATATTTTTTTCTTGTTCGGTATGTAATTCATTTTTCTTTAATTCTTCAAGATGTGTAACAAGGGTTTGATGGGCAGTTTCTAAACGTGCGGCTTGTTGTTGAGCAAAAACTGCTTCGGCGTGAAGTAAAGAGAGGGCGAGCGTTGTTTCTTCGGCTGTTGGTGCGCCAGAAAGTGCATGTGAAGGAAGTGCATTTAGGGGCGGAGGGGGCCAAAAAAGTGGCATATCAATATTATCATGAAGATATGAGGCAGAAGGGAGAAGCAGGGAGGCTTTCAGAGCCTGATTAACTTTTTCTTGGTAAAGAGCAATTTCTGCATTTTGTAACTCTTGGCGTTGCTTATTTATAAGGTTGAGTGTTTCTTGTGTTTTAGCAATGGCGCGCTGAATGCTCTCTTCACGTGTTTTAAGAATACGAAGCTGGTTTTCAGTTTGAGTTGCCTGTGTGGTTGCATGTTGTAGAGCTTCTTCGCGGGCTTTTATAACGGCAAGTTGTTTTAAGAGCGATTTTTTAAGAGCTTGATGCGCTGTTTGAGATTGCCGCATGGCTTGTTTTTGATCTACAGAGCCTTTTCTCCATTGCGCAGCACTCGCAGCATGGCTTTGAAGAAGAGGATATATAGGTGAGAGGGCAACACCCCATACCACCATAGATTTTATGGCGGTATAGAGTAATTGCTTTGTTCTTTTATAATGTTTCAAAAAGAAAGCATCATGTTGAATGTTGGTCAATGAGGGAACGTCCTGTCATGGCTTCAGGTTGTTCTAGCTGCATAAGCTCTAAAATGGTAGGGGCGAGGTCTGCAAGACGCCCTTCATGTAATTGGCATTTTTTGCTGCTATGTGCAAGCATTACAGGCACAAGGTTTGTTGTATGTGCTGTATGGGGACCGCCAGTATTAGGGTCCTTCATGACCTCACAATTTCCATGATCGGCAGTAACTAATAGGTTTCCACCAACTTTTTTAATAGCATCGCTGATACGCCCAAGCCCTTGATCGACTGCTTCGCAGGCTTTGATTGCTGCTTTGAGCGAGCCTGTATGACCGACCATATCAGGATTTGCGAAATTGAGGATAATCATGTCATATTTTCCAGAATTAATTGCCTCGACTGCGCGGTCTGTTAGTTCTGGTGCTGACATTTCTGGTTGGAGGTCGTAAGTTGCCACTTTAGGAGAGGCAACAAGTGTACGATCTTCACCTTCTAACTGAATTTCTTGTCCGCCATTAAAGAAATAAGTGACATGAGGATATTTCTCGGTTTCTGCCATACGCATTTGCTTGCGTCCAGCGTGTGAAACAACCTCACCTAAAAGATCGTTCATTTCTTGATGAGGAAAAAGAACTTTTACATAAGGAGCAAGAAGCTCTGAATAGAATGTCATGGTGCATGTTTCGGCAAGATTTAAGCGGACACCACGATCAAAACCATCAAATTCGGGAAGAAGAAGTGCGTTTAAGATTTGACGAATGCGATCAGCGCGGAAATTAATAGCTAAAATGCCATCGCCATCTTTCATACCACTATAATCGCCAATAACAGCAGGAATTGTAAATTCGTCTCCGCGTGGGTCTTTTGCGTATTGATCGGCAAGAACCTCTAGTGGGTCTGAAAATTTAGGTGCCTTACCAAAGCGGATAGCATCAAAGGCTTTTTGGACGCGTTCCCAGCGATTATCGCGATCCATCGCGTAATAACGCCCAGAGACAGTTGCAATTTTTACGCCTTTAGGGAGTTCTGTAAGGAGTTCTTTAAAAAAATCAGCACCGCTTTGTGGAGGTACATCGCGCCCATCACTAAAGAGGTGAATCGCGAGTGGGATAGAGGCTTCGTGAAGGATTTTTGCAAGACTTACAAGATGGTCTTGGTGAGAATGAACCCCTCCTTTGGAGGCAAGTCCCATAAGGTGACAGGTTCCGCCTGTTTTTTTTAAGGTTTCGACAAAATTTTTAAGAATTGCATTTTTTGCAAGAGAACCATCTTTACAGGCTTTTGTAATGCGTGGAAGTTCCTGCATAACAATACGACCAGCACCAATATTAAGGTGCCCTACTTCGGAATTACCCATCTGCCCATCTGGAAGACCAACATCTTCACCACTAGCACGAAGGAAAGAATGAGGTGATTCTTCCCAGAGGCGGTCAAAATTTGGGGTGTTGGCAAGACGAACCGCATTATCTGAATTATCTTCGCGCCAACCAAAACCGTCTAGAATGGTTAGCATAACGGGGCGTGGTGTTGTAGATTGGGTCATGGATTAACTCCTAAATATCTAAACGAGAAGAGAGCAACCCCTGACACTCAAGCCTTACAATGGTGCTGCTCATAACCAATCACAGAAACTGTAACATAATTCTTTAATGAGAGAAATTTTATTAGTGGATATTTTCTTCACAGTTAGGTGTAAAAGATAAAAAATATTTTATAGAACCCCCTCATTATTATGAAGAGGGGGAGAGCTAAAGAGATTAGCGATAGGTGACTTTAAGAATTTCATAAACACGGTCACCGCCAGGAGCAGGCACAGAAACTGTATCACCAACTTCTTTACCAATAAGAGCTTTGGCAAGAGGCGCTGAAACGGAGATAAGTCCTTGCTTAATATCTGCCTCGTGAACGCCAACAATTTGATAAGTTGTTTCTTTGTCGGTTTCTTCATCAACAAGATGAACATGTGCACCAAATTGTACACGAGTCCCGGAGAGTTTTGAGGGATCAATGACTTCGGCAGTGGAAATCAAACCTTCCAACTCAAGAACACGCCCTTCAATAAAAGATTGGCGTTCGCGTGCAGCATGATATTCTGCATTTTCGGAGAGGTCACCATGCGCACGTGCTTCAGCGATGGCACGTATGACGGCTGGACGATCTTCTGTTTTAAGACGGCGAAGCTCGTCCTCAAGACGTTGGAGACCTTGAGCGGTCATGGGGCTTTTTTGCACTTTTTGATCCTTAGCGTTAAAATGGAATTATAACAAAGATAGAGGGTTTCTTTTGTTTTTAAAGTTTTAAAAATTTTGGCAAACTCTAAAAATCAAAAAGAGACCTCTCTGAATCTTTTGACAGGATAAGCAGCACTTTAGGAATGCTGCAAGTTTTCTTTATAGTAAGAAATTTTTCCTCCTAGAAATTTCCATGAAAATAAGATTGTAAGGGGGCAACATTTGGCTCCCCATTTTTAAGAACAGCGATTGCATAAGTTGCAGCGCGTGCTCCCGCAATAGTTGTATAATGAGGGATACCCATTGTAAGAGCAGAGCGGCGAATATCAAAACTATCACGCGCGGCTTGTCCACCTTGTGAGGTGTTAATAATCATTTGAACTTCTCCAGAGCGTATAGCATCTACACAATGGGGACGACCTTCTAGAACTTTGTTAACAGGGGTTACAGAGATTCCAGCTTCTTTTAGGCGTGCGGCTGTTCCATGCGTTGCGAGGATTGTAAAGCCCATTTCAACAAGTTTGCGCGCAAGAGGCTGGAGATGCACTTTATCATTATCTCTTACAGAGAGGAAGATTTTTCCCTCTTTAGGAAGTTTTACGCCAGCAGCAAGTTGAGATTTTGCAAAAGCCATCTCAAAGTTGCTATCTAAGCCCATAACTTCGCCAGTTGAGCGCATTTCTGGACCTAAGATAACATCAACGCCTGAAAAGCGATTAAAGGGGAAAACGGCTTCTTTAACAGCAACATGTGGCGCAACGCTTCTTCCTTCAAATGCGAAGGAAGAAAGTCTCTCACCAGCCATAATACGTGCACCAATTTTTGCAACTGGAACGCCAGTTGCTTTTGCAACAAAAGGCACGGTGCGAGATGCACGGGGATTAACTTCTAAAACAAAGACTTCGTCATTTTTAATGGCATATTGAACATTCATAAGACCATGAATATTCAACTCTTTTGCCATTGCTTCTGTTTGCGCTTTTAGTTCGGTCACAAGAGCGGGGGAAAGTGTATAAGGGGGGAGTGAGCAAGCAGAATCACCAGAATGGATACCTGCTTCTTCAATATGCTCCATCACACCTGCGACATAAACATTTTCACCGTCAGAGATGCAGTCAACATCTGCTTCAATCGCATCATTGAGGTAATTATCAAGCAAGATAGGACCAGAAGCAATGTCTTCTCCCGCTGTATGAAGTACATTGGTTAGGTAGCGTGACAACCCAGCGCGATCATACACAATTTCCATAGCGCGCCCACCAAGAACATAGGAGGGGCGTGCGACAATTGGATATCCCACTTTCTCGGCAAGGGAGAGGGCTTCTTCTGGAGAGCGTGCAATTGCGTTACGTGGTTGGCGTAGTCCAAGTTTGCGCAACATTGCTTGAAAACGTTCACGATCTTCGGCGCGATCAATAGCGTCTGCAGCAGTGCCAAGAAGGGGAATATTGGCTTTTTCTAAGGCATGTGAAAGTTTGAGAGGTGTTTGCCCACCATATTGCACGATACAGCCAAGAACTTCGCCTTTTGTCATTTCTGTTTTGATAAGGGCAATCACATCTTCTGCTGTGAGGGGCTCAAAATAAAGGCGATCGGAGGTATCGTAATCAGTTGATACGGTTTCGGGATTACAATTAACCATGATTGTTTCATAGCCCGCTTCACGAAGTGCGTAAGCGGCATGAACGCAACAATAATCGAATTCAATCCCTTGACCAATACGGTTAGGACCTCCTCCCAGAATGATAATTTTCTTTTTCTCTGTTGGGTTGCTTTCGCATTCTGGAATACCAAAGCCGCCTTCGTAGGTTGAGTAAAGATAAGGTGTGTGTGAGGTAAATTCTGCTGCACATGTATCAATGCGGCGATAAACAGGCATTACAGAAAATTTTTCACGAAGTGCTTGAATATCGGATGTTTTTTGTTTTGTTAGGCGTGCAAGTTGCTGGTCTGAAAAGCCTTGAGCTTTGATAGCGCGCAGGGCACGTGCATTTTGAGGAAGACCATTTTTTTCAATAGCGCGCTCTGTTGCAATAAGCGTTTCAATTTGGCGAAGAAACCAAGGTTCAAAATGACATGCCTGCTGAATATCTTCAAGAGAAAGCCCAGCGCGAAAGGCTTGTGCAACCATTAGGATTCGTTCAGGGCGCGGTTCGGAAAGAGCGGCACGATAAGCATCAATAGAGCCATCTCCTGGGGGTTCTACAGGGTCTAAGCCTGTAAGCCCTGTTTCCATAGAGCGTAGGCCTTTTTGGAGGGATTCGGCAAAACTCCTTCCAACTGACATCGCCTCGCCAACTGATTTCATAGAGGTTGAAAGAAGTGCGGGTGTGCTAGGGAATTTTTCAAAAGTAAAACGGGGAATTTTTGTGACAATATAATCAATTGTTGGCTCAAAACTAGCAGGCGTTGTGCCTGTGATGTCGTTTTTAAGTTCGTCTAATGTATAACCCACTGCAAGTTTTGCTGCAATTTTTGCAATAGGGAAGCCTGTTGCTTTAGAAGCAAGAGCGGAAGAGCGCGAAACACGCGGATTCATCTCAATAACGACCATACGTCCATCTTTAGGATTTACTCCAAATTGGACATTTGAGCCCCCAGTTTCAACACCAATAGCGCGCAGGCAAGCGATAGAGGCATCGCGCATTCTTTGATATTCTTTATCTGTCAGTGTTAAAGCGGGAGCAACTGTGATGGAATCTCCCGTATGCACGCCCATAGGGTCAATATTTTCGATGGAGCAAACGATAATGCAATTATCTGCATTATCGCGTACGACTTCCATTTCATATTCTTTCCAACCAATAACGGATTCTTCTATGAGCACTTCTGTTGTTGGGGAAGCATCAAGACCACTTAAGACGATCTGATCAAATTCTTCACGATTATAGGCGATGCCTCCGCCAGAGCCACCCATTGTAAAAGAAGGGCGGATAATTGTTGGAAGCCCTATTTCTTTTAAAGCCTCACGTGCTTCTTCTAATGTGTGAGCGATGGCACTTTTAGGGCTTTCAATACCAATCGCGTCCATTGCCTCGCGGAATTTTTGGCGGTCTTCGGCGCGGTCAATTACATCGGCACGCGCGCCAATTAGTTCAACATGATGTTTTTCAAGAAAGCCAGATTTATCAAGTGCCATTGCGGCATTAAGGGCTGTTTGCCCGCCCATTGTTGGTAAAATAGCATCAGGCTTTTCTTTAAGAATGATGCGTTCAATAAAGTCAGGTGTGATAGGCTCAATATAAGTTGCATCTGCCAAACCTGGATCGGTCATAATGGTGGCAGGGTTAGAGTTAAGAAGAATAACGCGATAGCCTTCTTCTTTTAGTGCTTTACAGGCTTGTGCACCAGAATAATCAAACTCACAAGCTTGCCCAATCACGATAGGGCCAGCACCAATAATGAGAATGGAGCTGATATCAGTTCTTTTTGCCATGGTTTATGCTCCTTTGCTTTGTGTTTTTTGCGATTCTGCGCGGTGTTTCATGATATTTACGAAACGTTCAAAAAGATAGAAACTATCTGTAGGACCAGGGCTTGCCTCCGGGTGATATTGCACTGAAAAGGCATTTTTTACCTTAGAGGCGATTCCTTCATTTGAACCATCAAAAAGGCTGATATGGGTGACTTCAACATCTTCGGGCAGGGAGTTTTCGTCAACGGCAAAGCCATGATTTTGGCTTGTGATTTCAACTTTTCCAGTAATAAGGTCTTTTACAGGTTGATTTGCCCCGCGATGACCTTGGGCGAGTTTATAGGTTTTCCCC